>JAVFBX010099111.1:0-16246 GCA_034783855.1 Mopalia kennerleyi | reverse complement strand
GTGGGCCGATTTACAAGCGGCCCACACAAAACATGGTATCTCCTAACTAAACACACATACGGTTTTTGTTAGATGGTGCAAGCATAGACATTGCACTAATTTTTATTTAGTTATTTATTTACGCGTTTTTTATAAGTGTTTTCATGATAATTATAGTTATTACTTATAATTCTTATCATATTAATTTAATTGTTTTATTGTCATATGGTATTTTTATTCAAAGATTTACTACACGCATTCTCATATATTTATTTAGAAATATCCCAGATAAGCACAAACACATTTTAGTGCAAGCCGACTGGCTTGCACTGACCTATATAAAGACGCAAATGCCGACTTGGGGGTAATGTTCCACTTTGGAAATCTCCAATTCCAACACAGCCTCGTTTTTGGTTTACCCGTAAAACTATGTCTTTGTTTTGATGACAACATATGAAATGAACGGCAAAATAATATCTTTTGTCGATTAAAGAGGGTACGTTAGTGAGTCGGACATTTCTGTTTGTGAGCGTTCTTCTGATTCCGATAGTTCAGACAGCGAAGTTGAAAGTGGCGAGCGCTACCGAAAATCGTATTTAATACAGACACACGGATTCGGTTCTGTGAAAAGCGTGCATTTGACCTCGAGCGGCAGTTATGGGTCTTAGTGTAGGAGTCCCATGGAGATAGAATTTAAAACAAAGAAATTCAACTTTTAATCAAAACAATCAGTGTATTTAACCAAAAGGCCTCACTCAACATTACGTCATTTGTGCACTTGGTCTGTTATATTCTGCTTATTGTAAAGGACCCTTTAGTCTGATCAAATAGCAATGCCATACGATCAGTTCACTAAACAAACACGCAATCGTACATCATGTTACTGGTTTGACACACAATAGCCATGCCAAAGCCTTTCGGGTCTAGTCAGTTATTATTGTTATCAAGTTATTTTATTGTAGCGTACATGTATATGAACACAATTATGTAATTAGGGGCTTCGAAATTCGTATGCGGAAAGTGGTCCTAATCCACAATTTTAATAACGAATTCAGCGATGGTTCCCTGTCGCCCAGATGTACCGGTTACCTTTCCTTCAGCTCCTACGACGAGACACATTAACTAATTACAATGGAATAACACTGAGCTAGAATGCAAATATTCCCATGATCTACAGTACTCTTTTTTTAAAGTTCAGCAAAAAGTTACAAGTCTACACATCAACCCTCATATAAAATAGGGAATACCCCATGATTTATATGAGAAAAAAACTATTATTTTTATTGGGATAACTCCCTGATGTTAATTGGGAATTAGCTCACAAAATTCGGTTTCACAAAATTTTAAACGTACGTTCTATGTTTACGGTCTAATGTTAGGCACTAATTTTTGATAAACCTTTGGATGGCAACACATCATGTTACCAGTATACAAATGTCAATGAAGAAATTTCCAGTATGTTTTGACAAAACGTTGAAAGTTGACAAATCATAATACTGTAACCAGTGTCAGCTCTATAACCCAGGCTTTTGAAGGCATAAGATTCAACATAAAACTAAACATACATTTATGGTCAAACATTTATGGCGAAACTTACATCCTTATAAACTGATGAGTAGGTTAGTAATAACGGGAGATAACTCTACTACATCTTTGAAAATCGCTGGGAATAAATTAATAATGAAACATTATTATCAAAAATAATTTTAATGAACTTCAATTAAAACGCTATTCCGGTGAGAATCTGATCTTTTGTTTATGCATTTAGATAAATCAACGGTGAAGATTTACTTATTGAAGAAGTTTATATTGCAATCCTCAACGATCAACCGACCGAATTTATATGTCATGTTAAAGCAACGCCGAAGCTTTACTTATTGAAGAAGTTTACATTACAATGATCCGGAACGATCAACCGACGGAATCAAAATATCATGATAAAGCAACTGTGAAGCTTTGTTTATTGAAGAAGTTTGGACCGCCATCCTAACAGATCGATCAACTGTTACAATAACTTAAAATTATCGCAATATACGTTGATTGCAACAGTATGGTCATTCTCGCCATTGTTTGCATATGTATTTTTTTCTTATTTCTCAGATTACGTCAAAAATATCTTTGCCTGCACAGAAATGCCGCAACAAATGTTACGAAAGAGACATGGACGAGATACCAACCTGCACAAAGCTATCCTATCTTAATACAGCTGGAGCAGATTGATTTAATTTAGAGCGAATATGGCATGTACGTCCCATGATCTTTTTCTTGGCGTCGAGATACCTCCTTCAGACTTTATCGCCATGTTCTTAATATGTATCTGTCAGAGCCGCGTTATGTGTTAGGGCTGGAAGGTGTAATAAGCATTTTTTTTACAATCCATCTGTGCTCGATCTAGAAAATAATATATAAGGTACTTGGATGTGAAGTGTTTCGCTTGATATATGGCAGATCACATGACCGGACTCGCTTGCCCCATTGTGCATAATGTACATGTGTATATAAGATTAAGGTAAATATCAAGCATCTCACCTATTCATTACTATCCTGACCAGATAAATGATATTGGATCCTATAAGATTGTATAGACAACACTTATGGGCTCGAACTAGATTCCATTGGCGTATTAAATATGATTTTATACTATAACCCTATAGGATTTTTAAAAAAAGGACAGAAAACACATATAACATTCCGTGGGAAAATACTATAGAGTTTATCCCCAAATCAATCATTTATTTAAAACGATAGGTCGAGGTTCACTAAGGAATACAGCAACTATTTTCTACACAATCTGAGAAATGGTTTACAGGTAGTGGAAGGGATGGCACTCCTGGTGAAGCTGTTGTGTGGAAACCGGTCGTATTAAGGAACACAACTGTCATGATGACCCACAAGGACCTTTACCTGTAGTAAAAGTTTATTTCACAAACGAGCGTCACTCTGTTGTCGTAACCAGAAATCAGAGGTATAGGAACGTTTACAAATTACGCTTCACACAATAACATCACTAAATTCACGGACGTTATAACGTCAACACAATTGTCTGGCCTTGACCTGCTCATGGCATTGTTATGTTAGAACCATGACACTATACATTGGTTGTAGAAAGCAATATCGTTTTACTGAACACACTTGTATATATACCATACAACAAGATGTTCTGATTCTCCTTACTGTGTAATCACCGGTAATCACAATCTGATGCGGTACTTAGTCTTAGATGTAGGAAGACACAATGGCGCAATTCACACTTGATATAGAAAGTGAATAAAAATTGATTGGTCATTTTGAACAGAGGTAATACGACACACCTTGTCCAATCTGGTGCCCACATGTCACATCATGTGCTCTCATATTTAAGTCCGAGTCATCCGTTCACGAAAGAGAGGATTTCTTTGACATCTTTGTATTTCCTGATAACTCTTCACTTGGTAAACAATTACGTTTTGTTTGAAAATTTGCCGGTATATCAAATTGTGTTTATGCAAGCTTAGAGATAAAAAACAAATATTTAAGCCAGTCAACTTAGAGATCAACGGATTTGGGGTTGTGTCACTCCGAAATTACTGGGCAATTGTTGTACTTCCTGCAGGTCAGATGGTTGTTTAAATTGTGCGAGGACTACGAAATATGTCAGAAAACCTCCTGCAATCTGGAAACGAAAAAGGAAATTGTATTAAAAAAAAGCATTTTTATTTATTGTTTGTAGAACTTTCTATCACATGGCAAAACTATTTCAATCGAAAAGAGTTCAAATTATCAGCTATATGTATAAATATATTTGACTAAATTCAATCTACAGGTACCTGGGCATAATCTAAGGTATCAGATTTAATTGTCTTTCATTAATTATTTTATGGATTTAGTGATTAACATGTTTGGCCATAGCTTGTTGCCAGTGACGTTGAATGTGGTTTCTTTTTTTACCAATTAGATGTCGCACATGCATGTAAGAAAACTAACGATGACTTCGGAGTCCCGCCCCCACCAGCCCAAAATGTAAAAAAGATCAAATACATTGTCTATATATATTCTTTTCTTCCTGTATTTCCTATCATGTATTTCATTAATTTTTTCCACTGAGTACATCTATGTTATTTTAAATGTTCGAAGTGTACCCAATGTTAAAAGTATTTGACGAAGCTTCCCCTTGCATTACAATAAATGTTGTCGATAATATTGCATTTAAATTGTTTCTAGTGGGAAGCAAGCTTTTACAGTTGGGACATAAAGTTTATCAAGTGGTTATTCGCAACTGGCTAACTTGACGGTTTAACACGTCACTTGTGTTGTCAGTCGAATATCACATACGCATTTCTATGTGGATACATACCGACTACGAGCGATTGGCATGTTGATTTAAAAAATGTAACTTGACGACGTACCGTTAAGATAGTGGGCTTGTCGATGACAAACATCCCCATGGCTGTCAAACCGATCGACCCTCCTGTCAGCTTTGATATGAACATTGCTATCTGTGAAAATCATAATAGTCCTTATAATTTTAAGACAGTACTTCTCTATTGTTGGTATATACAAAAATATCAATTTCTACAAAAAATCAAGATAAAATACTGTCTCGAAAACCCAAATAAGCATTCACTTTTTCGCTCCACGAAATAGGAGATACAAACCCCTTAATGGTAATATTAACACAAGTCAAACGTTAGCGTTACCGTTTTTCTTGATACTTTTTTTTATATACCCGTGATAGTGGTCAAATTCGAGGGAATGGAATTGTATTCACAGTCTGATTAACAAAATATCAAGGATAAAAGTGCGAATCCGTATAAATCCTCATTTATCTCTAATAAATGTGTTACACAGTTCAATGCCAATGCATGATCTGCTCCGAGATAATTACTATAACTATATTATTAACATTGTGACTATTCACATAATTATATAGAATGTCTCTATAGGCTAAGTTAAATTTGTGTTATGGGAAAAATTTGTCTGATTATTTTGGTTAAATAACCCTATACAATTAAATGCAGTTGAAATGATACAAACGCAATTATGACACAAACCGAATTGTTTTAACCTAAATATACGAATATGACTCAGTTAATTCGCCAACAGTTTTCGCAAATAATTGAAGACAAATACAAATAAGTGTTACCTGGAAAGAAATTTCTGTAGAGATCGTCTTCATCTGTATTTTATGAATCGTCTTTAAAGGTGCGTGCGCCTGTGTATTAATAAATGCCAATATGTTTACTATTGTATTGGGCATAATGGTTATATTTTCTTCTTTTATATAAGTCGGTTGCTTTTACCCCTTTTTTGAGAGGGAGAGATATCTGAGGGACGAACATCAAAATAGTTCACCCTGATATTATGAATATCACATTTGGAATACATGTAGTTCCAAGACAAGACAAATCTCCCCCAACACTTCGACCAGTCCGGTTTATATCGCCAGCTCCAACACCTCCATTTTTTCGAAGCGTGTGTTTCTAGCTTTGCGTTTAGTGTGTATAGTGTTAGTCTTTGCGGAGCCCATCGATATGATGACACCATATTCAAAGCCTGTATTCCCCAATATATGTACATTTTAGATGATTTAATCTAAATAACGGCATCCATATGTTTGGCTAACAAACTTTTACATCAGCAATGCATTAAGATTTGTTTTACGTTTTACCGTTTAACATTTATGTATTTTGAAATCTTATATATATTGAATAGATAGAGAACTATGAATGCCGCCACAGAGGATCGAACACGAAATATTTTGGTTAAATATGCCTAGTTTGGACAAACCGGTTTACAAAACACAATTCAACTGTTAAGAACGAAGCTTCTTTTTTGTAGGTAGGAACAATGAATATATTTACCATGTGATTTAAGTATCCTCCACCTACGGCAATGACACCCAAGTAGACAAGAACAGATAGCAGCCAAAATATGGAAGTAGCCAACACTACCATATCATTGTAATAGTCGCTGTACCACAGCATGTTATATAGAAGCAGCATCACTTGTAAAGTGCACACCACAATACAGATACCACTGAATCCACTCAGAATACCATCAGCTTCCTCAACAAGCAGACAGATTTCCTGATGCCGTCTACGGTAAATTCCGACATCAACACTATATTTGTGTGGATGAACGGCGTTCTCAAAATCCTCATGGAATATGCGAAATTCTTCGTAAATAACAGAGCCCATGTCATAGAATAGACACAGTGTAAACATCCAGGCAGCGGCCATGTAAACGAATATCGCAAACAAAAAACATTTCAGTAGCAAAGCTTGCGGATGACTTCGCTGAATTGGACTTATCAAGAAATCCAAGTTACTAGTCTGAAAAAGACTGTACCCAATTGAGAGACATGTTACCACAATTCCGAGCCAGCTAAGGATCAAACAGGAGTAAAAGCTCAGCTTGGCCTTCCTCACGTATGTGTGAAAAGTAACGTCTCCAAAGGCTTGAACACATCCACGATTTAGTTTCAGTAATTTTGCCCACCTTGTTAAAAACTCCATAAGCTTATTTTGACTTCTGCAAGAGATGTATGTCATAGTGGCAGCCACAGCAGACATAAACGTCCACGCATGCAGGACGATTTTACCAATTAATACAGGCCCAAATCCTTCTGAACCATACAAAACGAACATTCTAATGAACATTGCCCAAAAGAGTAGAAGGACAGCAGTTGCGTATATTTTTGTAATCGGCGCCCATCTTCTGTCCTTTCCACCTACATGTAAAAGCCCAAACACAGTCATTGAGGTGGCCAATGGGCGAGCGATCTCAAACGGAATATCGTTCAAGCAATTGCTAATATTAACTTTCGTCTTAGGTTTAGACTGTTTGTTATTGTTCTTGTTGTCTTTAGTATGAAGATCCATGTTAACTGAGTTCCTTAAAGCTACAGGTTAACGAGTCGTTGGTTATTGTTTACACAGATGTTCGATTTGATTACAATTATTAACCGACCGGTTTGTTTCAAAGTATCACCAAATGAATCAGACTGATATAAGTCAAAATTTAAAACACATTAAACCGCACATAAGGTAGTTTGGCTGGTCAAATATAGGTCTCAAATCAAATTGATACTAGCATTGAGCACGAGACAGGATCGACAAGTACACCTTTACGCATGCACGACAAATTTTTGTATTAACGAATGGTTGTACGGTTGTAATCAAGTTCAGTATAGAACAATATATCGTTATGTTTGTACATTTTTGTATTTACTCCGTGCGTTTCGAGTGGTTTATTAAGTCAATACAGCCTACTGGGGTTGTTAGATTAGCACTGCTATCAGAAGCAGAACATTAAAATAACTATGTTGAGAAAGATATCACATCGCGTTATTTCTGACTAGTATTTACTCGACACTTCAAACGCTTACTGGGTTTCATCAATTTAATGCGTTTATCCATCATTAGTTATTCACGAGTACGTGTAACTATTCAACTGATTAATGCGATAGATATATGACAGTTCTATAATCTGTATTTGGTCCACGTCTGAGACAAACTCTTTTGTTTATTTTTGGTTGAGTATATATGAAAAATGAATGTAATATATCTTTGAATAATAATATCATATGATTAAAAAACGATTTAATAAATATGGTAAAAGTTATAAGTAGTAACAACAATATTAATAATATCAGTTATTAAAAGCACATCAATAAATAACTAAATTAAATTTAGTGCAATGTTTATGCTTCCCAAATAGCCGCAGATGAGTAGTTCAAGTGGCCCACACAAAACATGGTATCTTCGCAACCATACTGCCTGTATTATCGAGCTACTTTTACAGCACACTATTTGAGCTGTTCTGCTGTATAATAGTTCATAAAAATGTTTATTTTGTTTACTTGTTTTGATATTTTCTGTGTACATACGGTGTTGTTATTTTGTTCGAATGGAGTGCAAGTGAAAGGCCCACATAAAACCTGGTATCTCCCCAACTACACTTCTCTTAGATTATATTGTGTAAAAGGGCACATACGGATACGTCCAGGAAATCCATACCGAGTTTTCAGCCTCAAACATACCACGAGAAACGGCCATAAACGAACACGGTATATGTGATGCCGCGCTTCGCAGACGGGTTGGATTCTGATTTTGTTTAGACCAGAATTTTAAACGACCTCCTTGATGAGTGGTTTGTTTCATGTATTTGGTAAATTATACTTTGTGATTTGTTTAAGAGTGTTTACGGCTCAAACAGAACATGGTGTCTCTGCCACTATATATGTGATATAGTTTGGTTTCACAGCGTCATCCTCCGGGCCAGCGTCACACACACCCATGCAGAATACGCTATTTCAAGTGTCACACCACCGTTTATAGAATATCATTATGTGTTTTATTATATGTAATATCCGATGGCATTTAAGTAATTGAAGGTGAATTGGTATACATGTTTTTGTGGTCTTGTTTTGTATATAGCATATTTATTTCATCGATTTTGTCTGGGACGTAAGCGATATATTATGATATCATCTCGTCTGTTAGCTATTTAAAGTGGACGGTTATTTACCGTCCCCCACCCCCTTAAATATAAAAAAGCAGCATGTCTTTTTACCTTTGTTTGGCCACATGTTAATTTAGTTTCTTCTACACTTCAGCGATCTCTAGCTTAAGACTACAGCTAATCAACAAAAAGGTCAACCAACCCATAAGGAAATGTTAATGAGTGGCTACTCTTTAAAAAGCGTCATTGGACGAATTGCGTAATTTCGGTTCTTTGGTCGAAAATTCACGCAGTTTGAACTACAGTTAGTTTACAGTTTATACCCCGATAACACTAAAAAACGTGATAGTCAACTATTAAATACTGCGGGATGCCGAATTTATTTATGGTATTATGTTGCAAATCAATAAACTAATCCTTATTTCCTCTGCGGTTTGTTCTGTTAATTTTAGGGTTTAAGATTTTTCATTAGAAAGTTATTATTTCGAGCTGTAATGTGTTGATATTTGAAATGAAAACGGCGAAAGAAAACAAAACCAACAATTACCTAAATAATAATAATAATAGTTTGAATGTTAAAATACATTTTTAAGGAACCAAATTTCCGCGTTAATTGATTCTTCAGAAATTTCCCCAAAATGGGACAGATGTGTAGGAGAACTTAAGTTCTGTCATCACATGGTATATTAAGTAATGCAGGTTGTTTTTACGTGCATAAGCTGACTGACCCACCAATGGCAGGAGGTAAGATAGTTATTTCTTTCGAAACAGAAATCCACGAATTGAAAGTATTTTACCTCAATACTCAAAATGGCTCTTCTCAAAGCATGTAATATTTGTAAGAATTGATTATAGATTTGAAAATACAAACACCCTTTCTCCCATCAGCTTCACTAAACATAGGTATGGTAATAAAAAGTCATATACAAGTATTTTTTATAATAAGACACCCAAGCAAACCGAAGAAACAATAAAATAAATATAAAACTATTGAACAATAACATTTATGTTTCAGTCTAGTCAATGGCTAAAGTTAAGTCAATTTATAGAATAATATTACATGGTAATACTAGCGCTATTCTATAATTAATTATTCTCTTAATGGCACAAGTATATCAACTCAGTACATAATACACCAGGACTTCTATGTTTAATGGCTATAAAACACTATACAATTATGTATGCTCCAGATAATCTGAATGGATGTATCCTTTCAGCACTAATGGCTGGTGTAATTATTAATATGTTTGTTTGCATATATTATCAATATATTCACTCACGTGATAGAGGGGAAGCGATGATTTGTCTAGGGATAACAAAATCGGTTAACATAAGTACCATTATCAATATAATTAGCACGCTCGGGTGAACACAAATGTTATCGAAAATGCCATGTACAGCACCAAGAGACACTTCAAAACTGTCTGTGTAAACTATACGATTATAAACTGCGTATTGAACATATACTGATTCTCCGTGTGCTAAAATGGTGCACTTAATAAGAAAAAAGCTCACACGTGATAGTCGGATTCAATTGTCAATTGTTGGCCGTGTCCCCAAGGCTGCATGGTTTAAAAAACATAAATATAGATCAACAGTCGTAGAACTAAGAGGAAACCTCGTCAAAACCAACCCAGCAATTGCCGGAGTCGCATCGTGTGGCTCACTCATATAACTGGTGGTGTACTGATAGACTCGAACCAATGAACGGTACAGCGAAGGAGGATAACTAGTCGGACAAGTTTACCACAAAGCCACGGCCGTGGAATTTGGTCAATATGATTTTTTTTATTTGCAAATACCAATAATTAAGTTATTAGGTCGATGGAATTGTTAGTAATCAAAAACAATTTTAAAAGTGTCTTCACTTCTACACACAAGTTGTTTGATTATTACTATGGACAAAAATGTAAATTGTCTAAAGGAAAAAAACTAGTAGACAAAATCAATGTAAAAACAGTTCAGGCAACGATACATAAATCACGGACACTATGGTATCCAATTTGTTCAGACACTATAAATAAATTATCGTTAATCGTGTTCATAGGTCATCGCAAACATTTTCCAATGAACTGATATATAGCGCATGCGTTTAGTACTCATCCATATCATCGAATTAGTTGGCTAAAGACCAGAGAAATTAACGGCAGTGGAAATTTGGCGCCGTCGAATCGGAGCATTTTCATCTCCAAGGCTTCTGATAGTCAGAGGCAGTGTGTCCAGTTGCCTATAACATGGGACCGTATTGTCTGTAAGTCAACAGGAATCTTCATAAAACGACTGTAGTAAGTTAGATCCCTTATGGTATGAATTCGAAAGTGAACGGAGCACACGATTGTCTTATGAGAAACAAACAGGGGATTCTCTGGAATCAAAACGATTCTTTGTCGTTTTGAAGGAAATGACTCTCGTATCTCCAGCTATAACGTACCAATTCGACATTATTGGCAGGGAAGAGGACAACAGGACCAATGGGGAAAAATCTGAGCCTAAGATAGACGTCAATATGCGGGCACGCCTGAAGGATATACCCTTTCAGATCACTCGTCCATTGGCCATTTCAATGAGTCTATTCGGGCTGTTGCATTTAAGTGGAAAAGAAAGGAAATGGGCACCGATAACAAGAATATATTCCACTGTCATCCTTCTTCTATTGTGGGCAACGTTCATAAGATGCTTCTCGTTTTATGGATCAGAAAGATTAGGGCCTGTTTTAATATTTAAAATCATAAATCACGCCTGGATATTTCTGTGTGCTTTTGCAGCCACTTCAATGTACAGGGCATGTGGACGGCGAAATAACGTTGTTGAGATTTTAGCAAGATGGTCGTACTTACTAGAACTGAATCGATCACATCGTCAAGAGCTTGAAGACGTTACTGTTGACAACTACGTTAAGAAGACCAAGCGCAGATTCTCCTTATGTTTGATACTAAGCTGGCTTGGACTTTTAGTAACTTGTCTCGCGTTTGGGTACATTATTTTTAAGACTAACAATACTGATTTCATGCTTTACCCAATGGATACAACAAACCAGCCTTTAACTTTATTACTAAAATGCTTTTTGTTTGTGATATCTATTTACATGTGCGCTGCCTGGGTCTTTCCGCTGAGTTTGTTCTACGCCATAGGCTCCGTTATTTGCGATGAGTTCCGTATATTTCATATGGACTTAAAGAAAGATGCTTTACCAGACAAAGATCTGGTTGGCATCGGGAATTACCGTAGACGTCATCTGGAAATTTGTCTGCTGGTGGAGAAAGGTGATGATATCCTGAGTGGATTTAGTGCTGTCAGTATTGTCGTTACCACTATAACCCAAATGTTGGTTCTTTACAATATGCTGAGATACACCGGTTATTACACAGACTTGGTGGTTGTGTCGTCCAATATATTCTGGCTCCTGACTGGTCTTGTCTACTTGGGCGTTATAGCTGTGGGTGGAGGATATTTAAATCACATGGTAAATATATTTATTATTTCAATCAGTGAAAAGCGAGACACAATTGGATTTTGTTTCCGTGTAAACAGTGACAAACGAATTTTTTGGGGGAAAACTTGGAGAATAAACCCTTCAAAAAACACATCTAATCCTTGATAAGTACAATGTTGTTGTAAGAATTACTTTGCAATATTTGCAAAATGTAAAACAAGCAATAATTTGAATCATTTGTTCCAATTTAAAAAAATGTCTTCAAAAGTGAATTTGTTTCCTCATTATAGTGAGACTGAAAATGATCCTAATATTTTGTTGTTTGAACAGGCACACGAACCATTGCAGACGATTTATACCATCAACCTGAAGACGATCTCAACAGAAATCTCCCTCCAGGTGACTTTTATTGAGATTTTAACTCTCTTTCGAGCTTGTTGTTTTCTGGACACATGTGCCTTCTTATAAGCATTTAAATTGCTTCAATCATCTTTCCGACCCAGGGGGCGTGGCTCAGTGGTTTGCATTTCCGACTACTGATCCTCCCCTTTGGTACAACTCACAAGGTGGAGTCTCTTACTCGATCTTAAGTATGGAGGGCATTTGGTGCGACTCTGGTAATTGCTGGGATCATTACCCGGTTTTAACTCTGTTTGCTCCACAATTAAATAAAGTAAAAAGGAAGCAAGAAAGCACAGTCCTCATATAATTAAAGTATATCAATTGTCATCTAGCAATGTAGAATTATATCCTTCCGATTTGCGCCTAGACTTATTCCATGTTAAGCAACAATTTTATCCCCGTAAAGTTTTATTTGCTTTTTAAGTGGGGATGTGGACCAAAAGTCGGATGGAACACATATACCGTTGATCTTTATTGTTTTGTTAGGCCATCCTATATTTGATAATTGTCATTCTAAATAAATTGACGGTGGCTTTAAAATATATACAATACAGAAGCTACATTTGACGAAAGTTCTACTGTTCCGATTTATAGTGTCAATGAAATTATTAGATGATCCCTACACAATGTTAATGAAGTAGATCGATCAGAAAATATATGCACCAATTTCGATTCTTTCTTTGCTAGTATTGGACAAACAATGGTAAATTCACTGCTGGAATGAAAATATAATATTGTCCAAAGCTATTCCCAATTCGATTTCCTTTATATATCTGGACGCGTTTTCACCAACGAAATTATGCTAATATCCCAGATCAAAACAATGGGTTTCGAAAATATTAGGGCAAATCAGTTTAAGATGTCGTGTATGCCTTACATTTATTAAATTGCCTATTATTGCTGAATAGGTAAAGTTAGTTTGAACCAAAAACTGGTGTTTAAAAATGTCGTCAAATATTAATATTGGTTTAGAAAGATATTAGAATATACAGAGCACAGCAGTTGATACAGTTTCATCAAATTTTTGTATTCCTCCTAAATTGAACTATATGAACTCATTAGAAGCACTGGGATCGTTAATATTATTTGATTATTTGTGGTCATTGGTCTGAAACTGAATAGCCATTGGTATAGTACATATTCAACTACTATTTATGATATGTATGATGTTGTCGTGGAGCTGCGTTGTAACAAAGGGTCAATTCATTTATTGCAATGGGAAACATTGTGTTTGTATCAGGGGCAATACCACTCTCAAATAACGCATTACTGGACATGGATATGGAGTCTAAGGAACCATTACAGAGACTCTCTTTTAGTGTTTGTCCACAATTTACAGTTCAATACAGGCAAAGTGCCAGTAAACAGGTTTGGTGATGATATTAGCATCCTTCTCTCACGAGACAGCCTTGAAGTAAAAACCGACCGGTAAATTGTTCTGAACAAATAGTTTATGATTATTAGGAACCCAGGCAGTATATTAACTTTTGTTAATGAAACATAATAAAATTGATGGCTGCTTTATGTTAAACTTTACTGGATTCACATCTGAAGGTGAACTAACTAATCTGGCAATGATGAATTCTAGGCATTATATCAACAGTTGATCAAACCACAATTCATAGATATCGGTTTAACGTTAAATTTTATTACATCAGTATCTACTTAATCATTAATGATCCTATAAAACCGAACAATAGTAACCTTATCAATTTATATTGTCCAAATATGATAAGTCCACCCTATACTGCATGCATGGTTAAATTTCAAAATAGGAGTTTAACTACAGGGAATCTCTACATAGGACATTTTCTAAAGCAACATCCGTTTTACGAAAAATTAGCAGCCTCTTTTTATTAATGTATCATTGGTCACGTTACTTGTTGTTGTTGTTTTAAATGAAGCAGTTCAAACCCGCCGCTTTGCGGTTTGTCTGACTGTTGTTTTTCATTGCAGATGACCTTGTTCTTATCCAAATTGACAGGAAATCCAATAGGCCTAACTGCTATGGGTATGTTTGTAATTGACAAACCGACTATTCTTACGGTAAGCCTTATATTAAGTGATCACAAGCCTTTAATTGTCTTTCAAACATATTCACGACGCTTCATAGAGATGCACCAAAACGCAATAAGTAGTCTTACATCACATATACATTGTTCAAACTTCCGCAGTACCATCGACAAGCCGACCATCTTAGCAGTATTCTGCACATATTTAATAATCACAATGATTCCATCCTCCTGTAAGAACTATTATTTTCGTGTTGCCATGGAAACTAGAAATTTCATTGGTTTGGCCCCATCTTAAGTAGGAATGTAGTTTAGTGCAAGATCACAATGATTCCATCCTCCTGTAAGAACTATTATTTTCGTGTTGCCATGGAAACTAGAAATTTAATTGGTTTGGCCCCATCTTAAGTAGGAATGTAGTTTAGTACAAGATCATAATGATTCCATCCTCCTGTAAGAAAAAATATAATGTAGCAAATCCATAACATTTGTTTCGATAAATTATGTATTCCCATTACATTTTTTTTTTCAAAACTAACACAGCAAAACAAACAGCAAGAAGGGAGAGTGACTAGGTTTATCTCGTCGAAAGTACTTCATGAATTTTGCAATTAAGGAGAAACAAGCTAAAACCACTGAAACTCGGCTTTTATCATGAAAATAGTTAAATTGTTTATGTATCCAACAAGAAATTGATTGGAATTATTACATTTTAAATAGGAAGTAGTTTAGAGGAAGACCAATGTATACCCTGAGTTAAAAAGTATGGCTTTATCGATGTTCACGTCTTCTGTAATACTATTATTTTCGTGTAGCCATGGAAATTAGAAATGTAATTGGTTTGGCCCCATCTTAAGTAGGAATATAGTTAACTGCAAGACCAATGTGTTTCTAAAGTTTGACAATCCTGTGTTAAGTGGTATTGTTTTTATCTTGTTCACGGACGGACGGAGGAATGGATTTAGTGACACATTAATCCCTACGGCATAATATACTGATGGGATAAAACCCCGGATCCTTGTTAATTTGATGTGTTTTATTTTATATAAGACTTCTCCCTTTTTTCCCATCACGTAGGTGAATTGTTTAAATTCGGTCATTCACTAGAATTTGTCGCAGATAACTATACTTGTGATGTTTTAAAGACGAGTTCCCGATGGCAAGGGCAGTTTGGACATCCTATCATTGACGGAGCTATAACAATAATTCTGCGGTTTTCAACTCAGAAAAGACCGTACATTTGCTGAGTTTATAATTCATAAAGTGAACTGTTTGAAATATTAAGCTTTGAAGCTAATTTACGAAAGGCAAGATTCACTCTTAATTTATATATCCTACCGGAATAATTGAACAGTAAAAGTATAGCATAGAGGGGATATACAGCATTCTTGTTTCCCCGGACCAGACCCATTTCCAGGCCTAAATGGGCCTTGTTTTGAGGGAAGTAGACTCTTGCTTATTCATTATATGTTATACATCAACTGTATACAAGCATTGGTCACTGATGTCCAGACACATTCAGAACGGGAACTCGATACTATCCTGTACAATCCCGGTAAAAGAATCCGAATTTGAAAGAGGATAGACACAAAGCGATCGAGGTGTGTTTGTATCGTCTCCTCAGGTTACTATTGTATAACTAATAGGTAAGCGCTGATAGTTGCTGGAAACCGAACACGTAATAATAGATGTAGCCATGTATCACCATTATAACAATGACGTGAAGACACGGTCTGGGAATGCAATTCTCTACATGTTATCTTTTCAGATTGCAGGACTCTTTCTTACATATTTCATCGTCCTCGTACAGTTCCCGCAACCACTTGATCAGCAGAATTATTTCGCGAACTGTACAACTCAAGGGGCCCATTAAACCTGAATTGATACAAGCACAAGTACCAGCTACACTGCAAAAAATAACGGTGTAATTTTACAGCAAAAAGTGGTGGTAATTTTGTAACCACCACTTTATCATGTA
>JAVFBX010099000.1:0-16246 GCA_034783855.1 Mopalia kennerleyi | reverse complement strand
CCTTGCCCTATTATGGTGGAAAACCGGGAGGAAACCTCGTAAAAACCACCCCCGCGATTGCCGGAGCCATATCTTGTGACTCACTCATATAGGGGGCCTACCTGAGGGTCGATAGACGGACTCGATCCTGTTAACGGGAAATCGAAGTAGGCATTAGAAAACGCGCTCGCTAACCACTACAACACGGCTGCGGGCCCTTGTCCGAGGGGTAAATAGTGCATTGAAAAAAAAATAAAAAATACTTACTTTGTCTTATTTATAAGTTTTTATTTCTTAAGTTTTATTTTACAGGCACATGTTGTAAAAGCACAAATTTCTATATCTACAGTGTTTGTACAAACGTTTAAATCATTTAAATTAATTGATCAAGATTTCAATTCTGTCAGCCACTTTGGCCATGCTAACATGATAATTTACTTATTTAAACAATACATACTTATATTGTAGATACAGAAAATTTCACTTTCATCCACCGGGATTTAAACTTGGGTCTTTGTGACGGAGGTGAAATTCCAAACAGTTGACAGCAACAAGCATAATGTAAAGTCCTAAACATGAATATCTGTGTTCTGTTGTAAAATTATTGTTCCTCCATGGCTGGCAGCAATAAAATACTAATTAATTATCCTATACTTGGCCAGAGTGTTCTTACTTGTTGAAATCAGGTGTCACTCTCATAAAATATTGATACAATTTTATCATCTTAAACAATAGGCGCTCAAAAACTGTACGATATTTCTTTTGTAATATGACATTTCGAGAAAGTGGCTCCTAAATGATTTGTTTCTTGGTTTGGGAGTTTGACACTGTACTTAAGGTTATTTCACCATGTGACAGTCCTATGGGAGATTCGAAGGACGATGCCACGGACAACAAAAAAATGCGAAACAGGATAATCACAGAACGCAATGAAAACATGGCACAAACAGATCGGCTTCGTGTTGCCCCATAGCTCTGAGAGCACCAGAGCGAGCGAAAGACCTTTCCAACTAACAGCACTCAAAGTACACTTCATCACTAATTCAGTAAAAGAGATCAATGCGGCCTATACAGAGTATTGCGTCACCTAAATAAACATGAAAGTAATAGCAAGTCAAGCCACAAGGCTTTTTGCTAACACCAATAAGTTATAACCATCAGATAAAATAACTGATTTTAGAATATAAATACATTTTTAATATAGCTTGATTAAATTGATTAGCTCGAGCAGCCAGAAAACACTGTGATGACCGGGGGTTCGATTCCCAGACGGATATCTGCTTGCTTGTTTGGTTGTTTGATTGATTTGGGTTTATGGTCGTACCCAAGGGTTTTTCACTTATATGACAACAAATTTGCTGAACTAGAATTTGTTCAAACTAAGAAAGTCTTAATCCAAAATGACAAAATATTTTCAATATTCACTTTCTCAGACACCAAAATCATTGCGAGAGGAGATATAGGACTATCCCAGGACACAAAACTTACACAAGACAAAGGATCCGTTTCAACTTGTGAGCGCCATCAGCACGATGCTAATAAATCAGCCTGTTTATAGTTTTATACAGCAATTAGATTCTCTTAACATACTTAAAAAGAATAACATCTATAATTGGCATTCAGAAGTCGAGGGCCTAAATACGTCAACTAATTTACACATTCCATCTTGTTTATTTTTAAAAAAGATTTCAATGTCTTGATAATGATGTATTCATACATCATGCACGTTGAAACTTTGTGTTAAAACGAACTAGAAGCTGTAACGCTTATTTAAAAACAATGCTAATTTATAACTGAAATGTAAAAACAAATCATTTGGAATTAATTCTGACCAACCTAGACTTTTTTGGCAACCAGTCAGATTAAAAAGATTTCTTAGGTGTAATAGAATTTGCAGTGGAATTGCCCATTGTTGATTGATTGTGGTCAATGAGTAGTTATCACAACCCTTTCATCTGAAGTGTTTTACTGTTGGAATGTCAATCTTCATCATGCTTAGTGAAAGCCAGGACTCCTCTAAGAGCATGTTACCCTTAAGTGGATCAAAAACCAGATACTAGTATGCCACTTTATTTGTTTGATTTGAAGCTAGAGCCACACTTAATGCAGTTTCACTCACATGGCCAAGCTACAAACATGCTTGTTTGGTTGGGGTGTAAGGTCGTTCTTGAGGTTATTTCACTTATATGGCAGCATGTCAGCCCAATGGGTGAAGGAAACCACCCAGACACCATTGACAACAATGAAAGACAACACAGGACAATAATAGGACAATCACACTACTGCGTCATGTTGCCCCTTAGCCGCCGAGAAATCCCAGGCAACAGGAAGCTCCTGCCCAACCCCCAGCACTAAAAAACAGGCAGTTGTTTGTATTAGTGTTTTGCACCCTATTACAACACAGAGATCAAGGCTTTATTTGGGAGTTTTCCACCAGGCGATCAGATAAAATGACAGAAAATATCTAATTGTTCAATATTTGGTAACTTTAAAAGCTATCACCATCTGCAGTGCATCTAAACATTTCTGTTTGCTCTTTAAACAAAATAGCAGTCTGGATATAAGACTGAGTGAAAATAATGTAACATTGAAGGAAAAATACAAAACGTCTTTTCTTGATTTTTGTGTAATATCAAATTCTTTAGTTAACATAACAAAATGAGAAAAAAAGAAGAAAAAAAAACCCTTATAAAATAAAAATAACAAAAACAAGGTACATACAAATACATACCAGCAAACTTTAATTGTCATGTAATTCATTCTTTAGTTCCCATAAAAAAATACCTTTTTGGTATACACTTAAGAGTAAATATAAAGCTAATGGCAGGTTAAAAACATGGTAAAACTGGGACTACTACTGCTTCTCATAAACCTAGTACAAATACAAAACAAAACTCAGGGTTAGATCCAGATATTTTTGCTAAGGTCCCTACTCATTTGAAAAGTGAATTATTGATTTCAATTGAGCATGGTCATGGAGGTAAGACAGCGACAGTTTTAATCAAATGGTATCTGACACTGACAAAGGCTGTATCCTCATTGGTCATGACAATCCTAGAAATGTCTGAAGTTTCCTTTTGTTACATAACAGGATGGAGCGAGGTGCTGACAAACTGCACCTTTTTTTTTAAACACATTTCTTTCATCTTGCCTTGCAACAAATTCAGTCATTCAACAATGGAATTCAGTTTTGGGTACATACAAATGGAAAATTCATTTGATAAAATCAAAAATCCATTTGATATTTGCAAGAAACTTCTGATTTGATTTCATATAGGGTCCTTTTTAGGGACTCTAAAACAGCCTGGATCTAACCCTGAAACTGTATTTGCGTAGCATAGAAAATGAATCTAAGGGAGATAACACTGCTGGTCCTGATAAATTAAAATACAGTAAATAATGTGTATCTTGGCTGGCAGGAAAGATTTGTAAAGCCAACCACATTGTATTGTGTAGATTTAACTATTGGGAGAATAAAAGCCACAAAAGCCGAACAGTCTCTACACTAAAACAGGGAGGATATTAAAAAGTCGAGAATGATTCCTGCAATTCATTGTTCAAAGGAAGATATGCTCGAGGGGGAAAAGGGAAGTTGATCCTGCGAGCAGTACATCTAAGGAGAATCAGTGGTCCAATACTGTAACCATGTTATAGTCAGCCTCTTATACATCTTTCAACATTGGGAGGTTTCCTGTACACTTTAAATCGGAGTTTGACCAGATTTCATTAGCTTCCAGGTATTCCGACGTCTCGTACAACCCAATTAAAATCCTATACCAATCTGTAGATTGAATGACCAATCATAAAGTTCTCTCCAAAACTTGGTAACTGTGTAATGTGTCTTTTAAATTGATAATTGAAACATTGCTGGAGATCTGTAACAAATTACCATAGCTTAGTCAAGTTTGTTGGACCGACTTCAATTCATGAACAATAATTAACACTATAATAACAAAGATTTTTTAAAACTTGAAACTAATTATTATTACTAATTATATGCAGACTGGCATTATGATAATGTCTTTGCCAATAAACAATGGTGTCAAAAGAGAAAATTTAAAAGAGTTGACATCACAAATAATCTGGCACAGATACATGTACCAGTATTGTTTTACAAGTATTAAACAGCTTTAGGATGTGTTTTATCTACATGTTTAATACTGTACTTAAGGTCAAGTCACTCATAGAGGAGTGGTACAGCTAAAATAGAGGACAGGCAAAGGTGTATATACAAGCTTTGAACAAAATGTTAAAAAGGAATGACTTTGCTGCCTTGTATCATCTGTAATGTATCCAACAAATTAAAAAGAAAAGAATCAGGACTTTCTGCCATATCGTGGGTCATATCTCTCATTCTGAGGAATATCTGAAAAAGACAATCAGATTTAAATATTAACCTTATTAACCTTATAGTTTAACAAATGTGGTCAGTAAATCACTTTCTTTGCTTGATTGGTGTTTAAGGGGGTACTCATTATGTCACTTATATTTGGTTGTTTGATTGGTTGTTTGTTAGTTGGGGGTATTTCACATATTGGACGACGGATTGTCCACATCACACTGTTGCTTGCCTTATTATGGTGGAAAACCGAGTGGAAACCTCATAAAAACCACCCCCGCGATTGCGGGAGCCACATCGTGTGACTCACTCATATACCTGAGGGTCAACAGACGGACTCGATCCTGTGAACAGTAAATCGCAGTAGGCGTTATAAAGCGCACTCGCTAACCACTACGCCACGGCCGCGGGCTATGTCACTTATAGGACCAACAGATTGATTGATTGGTGTTTTACTTCATGCTTAAGGGTATTTCCCTTTGATGACTGCGGTGTATTCTAACAATAATTGACACTAACACAACCAAGATATGAAGTTTTTTCATACTGTTGGAAATTTAATCTTCACCCAGTGCTTAGTAAAAACCGCATTGCTACTCTTCAAACAAACTGCCCTTAGCCAGAGAGCTGGTGCCAAGAGAAAATAGCCAGGCTAGCAAACCATTAAAGGCAAAGTTTTTGTTCTTACACAAAAATAATGTTCCTTCAAAGTTATGAACAGGCAGCACGACAAGGGTTTGGAACATACTCATCATACACATAAACAAATATACATACAGACAAACATACACAAATCTCACAAACAGTTTGGCTTCCTGATACCCCTACACTGAGCAACAGGAAGCTCCCTCCAAGTTGCCCACACAGGCCAATATGTGAAGGAAATCCCCATTTTCAGTTGCTGACAGTACATGTATATTAAACAATTACATGACTCCCATGTATGGAGCAATAGTGTGTGACAATTTCTAGGGGGAGAAACCTACGGGATTTGGTTTTGTGTGGAAGCTCGCTATAAACTTCTCCCCAATCACATCACATGACCACAAAAGGTGACCTCAACCTTTAGATACCCCATAACTTCTGACAGTTGGGGCACTCTCATTTTGAGAGAGTCCATAGAAATAACATGTAAGACCCCCTATGGTTAAGTCTATTTCTCTGTCCCAACCTCTAGAAGGTATAAGGTATGAACATAAGAATAAACAGCTGGTAAAACATGATACAACATGAAATTATTCCAAATATAAACTTTGTTATTATATTGAACTCACATTGTCTCGACTGAGCTTGTCCTCTGTGCTGATTGGCTGGTTGCTGCTGATACATTTGTACACCAGACTGAGGCCGCTGCAACAAAAACAAAGTAAACAAATATGACAATAATATGGTATCATTGCCCCAAATCACCTCCAATTTTGTCCATGACAAATCCTAATTTTTTTGGTGTTGTGACAATATTACAGCATGTGTTTGAATAAATGTATGTTTTCTGCCAAATGTTGATGCTTTCTAACTGAAAAAATAATCTTCTGTCTCTCAGACACAATTTTCAAGTCTTTTAAATGGTTTCTAAAATAGTAATTTTATGGACGAATTTGGAGGTGATTTAGGGTATATGCCAACTGGTTTACAGGAATTTACAAGACATCCCAAACAGATCGGCTTCATGTTGCCCATCAGCCCTTAGAGCACCAGGGCAACAGGAAGCTCCATGCCAGCCCTCTGTATGACATTTGTGAGATTGAATGGTGTTGACAAAATGCTCTTGGGTGTTTCACGTATGTTTGTTTGAAAGGGGTTTAACATCGTACTCAAGGGTACTCGACTTATACCATAATGAATTGTCCATTATTCACCCCGGACGTGACTCCCTCAAATGCCCGAGGCCTATACAAGGACTCGATCCTGTGAACAGTATATCCGAGGAACATCAGTAGTCAGATACGCTTAACCACTACAAGGCTGCAGGTCTACACTAACATGAAGTCGTTGTACTCCAAGACTACAGTATATATTATTGGCACACTAACAGAGCTATTAAATGTGATTGATTGATTGATTGATTGGGTACAGGTAGCTTCGTACCCATCTCACAGCTAGTCACTTCGCACCATAGTTGCCTTCTTACCCAAGTCATCTCATGCCCTATTGGCCGAATCAATGTAAGAGTCTATATTCAACTCTTCATTGTTGCTAAATATATTACATTAATAGTATTACATTTTTAGTATCAACTACTGAACTTTACTTGGATATAATCTTTATTGCTTACCTTGTACATTTGTGCCTCATTTAGCTTCAATAAGTGTACTTAACTTGGATACACACTTTATCACGTTATTAAACATTTGTGCCTCATTTAGCTTCAATAAGTGTACTTAACTTGCATATACACTTTATCACGTTTTTATACATTTGTGCCTCATTTAGCTTCAATTACTGAACTTAACCTGGATATAGACTTTATTGCTTACCTTGTACATTTGTGTTTCGCTCTGGTTTCTCATACCCTGCATCCAGTACTGTTGATTCTGCTGTTGGTGGGGGCTGCCTTGTGAATGGTTGAAGAAGTTAAACTGCTGAGCCTGACCTGGGTTCAGGTGTGGATTCTGCCAGTTAGGGCTGCGTGGACCTCGCCCAAGCTGGTGGGCATTAAGGTGAGGGTGTGAGTTAGCTTGGACCCTCCCACCTTGGAATTGCTGTTGCATTAAAGGAGTTCCCATTAAGTGCTGCCCCAGTCCAGCTTGACCCTGCCACATACCCTGTGAGGAGTTACGTGGATTTGCAGCCATTTGAGGCTGTCTTCGATGAAACTCCTGGCTGGGTACGCGCACTGCCTCTTCCCTCCTGCCACGTGAATTGTTTGTGTTTTCATGAACTCTCACATCACGTCTTCCGCCAAAGTTTCTATCATCACCTAAAAATATATATTTTTTTCAATAATTGAAAATAGTTAAAAAGTCATATTTAGGAATAATTTTGAGTAAAAAAATTGCCAGATCAGTATATATCTCAAAAGAGGTGACCATTGGAATCAGAATTATAACAGCTGACTAGCCAAAATTATAAGCACAGTTGTCTCCAATGTTTTTTTCTTTCTAAAAACAACCAACTGGGGTATCATTGTCTTTGTTCACAGTATCTAATTGTTTCTGGATGAAACTGGGGATATCTTTGGCTTTGTCCACAGTACCTAGTGTCCAATTGTTTCTGGATGAAACTGGGGATATCTTTGGCTTTGTCCATAGTACCTAGTGTCCAATTGTTTCTGGATGAAACTAGGGATATCTTTGGCTTTGTCCATAGTACCTAGTGTCCAATTGTTTCTGGGTGAAACTGGGGATATCTTTGGCTTTGTCCACAGTATTCCGTGTCTAATATTTTCCCATTAACTTCAGGTCTGTTCCCCCAAGCACCCATCGTTTGCTAGGTTAGAGGATGCATGAAACGATTAAAGTAAGCTCATGAAAACAGCAGAGACAGATTGATCTTACCTTGAGATCTATCACTGTCTCGTCGTCTCCTCCTTTCTTCTTCTTCCCTTTTAACACAAAACAAGTGTCATCACTTAGCAATGTTACCTTTTTTTTCATTAAGTTGGTTGGTGTTTTATGCTGTACTCGAGGTTATTTCACTCACATGACTGAGTACAAGCGCTCATGTGTGAAGGAAATCACTGTCATTTCCACTGGACAGGACCAGATAATCACAAAATGCAACAGAAGACATCACAAATAAATGAGCTTTGTGTTGCCCATTGGCTCTGTGAACAGCAGGATAACAAGGAAGCTCTCGTCATCCAACTGCACATTTTTTATAAGAACAACTGCGAGCCCTATCAGCTTTTGGTTAGCTCGTTTGTTTTTTGGGGTTTCAATGTTGTACTCAAGGGTATTTCACTTATATAACGACAGGTTGTCCACTTCACACTGCACCTTGCCTTATTATGGTGGAAAACTGGGAGGAAACCTCGTAAAACCTCCCCTGTGATTGCCGGAGCCACAAATTTGGACTCATTCATATACCTGATGGTCAATAGGCGGACTCGATCTGGTGAACAGTACAATGAAGCAGGATTAGTTTAATAAGTGCACACGCTACTAATAAGCCACCGCCCCCAGGCCATTTTGGTTAGCAGCTCTGTACTTAATTGTTCAAATCCAACAAAATGACGCCATTTTGTACAGAATTATGTCACCACAATACCTGGGTGCTACTTATATCAGGATGTTATCACTTAGTCCACATGACTTAGTACATGCTTACCTCTGCTTTCTGTTCCGTACAATTGGACATTCTTTAACAAAATGACCAATCTTTCCACAAGCACGACAGCATTTATCAGTAGGAGGGGCTTCTTCTGTCAGCTTCTCCACATCAAAGAAGAAATCCTTTAATTAAAAAGAAATAATATACAAGGAGCTGTTAACAATAACATCACGTCGGACCTGTTCATCTCATGATCCGGATTTTAATTGGTGCCCAGGATTCCGACACTCATATTACGGGGATCACATCAGGAAGTCATTTGTTTGTTTGACTGGGGTCTAACACTATACTTTCACTCTGCCAGCCCAGTAGGTGAAGGAAAGCAGCCCGATGCCAATGGTTACATAAAAATCACATATAAATGGTTTATTTCACGCCTGATATCTGATATGAAATAGGTCAATTCACTTCATATGGCAATTTAAGAACTCATACTAGTTAAATTTTTGATGCGAGTTTCATATCATACTTAAGGTTTTTTGACTCCTATGATAGCATGCCAGTCCAACGGTGAAGGAAATCCCCCTCGACACCAATGGCAACAGGAGATATACAGGGGAATCAAATGTAATACAAGACATAAAAAACAGATTGACTTCATGATGCCCATTAGCTCTAAGGTCTGAATATTGGTAATGGTTTTCAAAGATCACTTACCACCCAGGACTCATACTGGACTGGTAGTGTAGTGACTGGTGTACAGTAAAGATCACTTACCCCCCAGGACTCATACTGGACCGGTAGTGTAGTGACTGGTGTACAGTAAAGTTCTCTACCATGTATAAAAGCTTTTTGTATATACATGTTCACTGAAAATAAAATAAGAAATGAAATAGAGCAACGACTTCAATTGTTTTGTTGTTTTTTTAATTTTATACACAAAGTAGTACTCAAGTATCATGTGACTCCAATGTGTGCCACATAATTTTATTCAAAGCATTTAATAAGCAAAACATTATAAAGCTAAAAAACATTACAAAGCTAAAGAACATTATAAATTTTTATGGCAACTTTGTATTATGGGACAACACCCTGGAAACATTCATTTTTAATAAAAAGATTACTGGATATATCTCTGCCCATTCTACAGAGAGGTAAGGCCAATTCACGCCAGATGCGATGCGATGTCGCTTGGGTCGTGTTCACACTGGGTGCTGAGCGACACGTTTCATTCCTATGCTTTAACACTGGTTAACTCACTCAGCCAATTATGTCACAATGCAAACGAATAACGTCACAATGTTACGTAAGAGAACATGCCCCTTCATGGACACCAGGGCAACAGGAAGTTCCCTTCCAACCCCATGCTGGTGTGTTAAGAATAGATCTCAGTACAATATTTTGCAAACATTCTGTCAGACAAAAACTAAAAGTGAAACAGATCCCCCTAAAATGGATGCGTCTCCTGGACTTACTTTTCCTTGATAATCCAGCACCTAAGTTATGACTCAAATCAAATGGATCTGTAAAAGGAAAATGTACATTTTATTAAAACTATTTGTGTGAAGTGTGTTTACATCACTTATGTGACAACATATTGAACCTTTGTCACTCTGTTTAAAACAGGAGAAAATAAAGCGAAAACTTTGTACAAATCATCTTTGTGATAGGTAGTCACTCCTGTGACTGGAGAACTCAGAGCAAACGCTTAGCCATTTTCCCCAGAATTTGGGGGGTAATTAGCCCGCGTATTGATTTGTGTAGGTTTTTGGCGATTTACTTGAGAAATAATCCTCAGATTTTGGTCCATCTTTTCGTGTAAAAGTGGTTACAATAAGTTTGAATGTAACCAAATAGACAAAGCAATTCACTTTAGTTACTAAACAAGTGAATAATAAGTAATAATCTATCAATTGCTAATCTAGCACAGTGTAATGGGCCAATTCCTTCTATCGGTTATACGCGTCGCTTATCTCAACCTGTGGTGGAGGTTGGAAATTGATCTGCCGCTATTGCCGGCTTCCCGACTGATTAGTGTTTTGCGTCATGCTTAAGGGTATTTCCCCTAATTGACCCTAGCACAACCAAGATGGTTAGCATTTTCACAATGTTGGAAAGTTCATTTTCCTCCAGGGCTAAGTAAAGCTAAGACAGTAGTGCTACTCTTCAAACAAACTGCCCTTAACCAGAAGGCGCTAGATCTATAAAGTGTCTGTGATAGAAACACAAACACAACCACAGATTAAGTTTTATTAGCTTTTGGCTGCTAGATTGGACTTTTAACCTGTATGTAAGATTGTAAGATTGCTTGACTCAAATTACAACAGGATGTCACACAGGGGCTAAGCTAGAAATGTCCAAAGGTCCAAAGGTTGTCCAAAATGGTCATTTTGCTTCACTTTTCAAATAACCAATTTAGACAGCTTCCTTATCTCCTGCATGTTAAACTTTCTTAAAACTAGGTGTCCAAATGAGGCAATTGTTCACTTCAGGGTGTCCATTTGGACGGGTAGACGGGTGTCTGCCTAAGCCCTCAATGTCACAATGAGGAAAATAAGTTATAAATGCATCCCAAAGGCAACAAGAAAGTTAATGTTGTTTTGTTGATTAGCAAACCATTATGACTATGTTAGATTCATACTACTAACAGCTGTCCAGGAGGATTTTGTTTTTTTGTTTGATTAGGGTTTAATTCCATACTCCAGGGTATTTCACTTATATGACTGATTGTCCATTTCACACTGTTCCTTACTGAATTACGGTGGGAAACTTAAAAACCATTGCCACACTCACATTATACTCATCTCGAAACCAGGTTAGATGTTATAATCTCACTCATATAAAGCTGGTGTTACTAGCTCACTCATACATGACTGGTATACATTCATGACGTCTTTCCACTTGAGCTTCTTTTAAAAACATTTAAATACATATTAAACCTCATTACAGGATGCTTTTCTCACAGTAATTTTTTAAGCTAGTGCCAAAACTAAATCAACATTAGTTCCCCCAACTTCTACAACTACATACCTTCAATTGCTATACACCTTCCATTCCAGAGCTTTTCAAACCTTGACAAGGGAGCTAACTGTCGAATACACACGACTTGTTCGTTAAAGTCAAATACCTCTGTGTAATATCGAAACATTCCCATCCATAGGTGGGCCACACTGTTTGTGTTCTTTCCATAGTCTGCCCACACTTCTGGCTGTAAACATGAAGAAATGTAATTTGTTTGATTGGGGTTTAATGACATACTTAAGGGTATTTTTTTCCTTTTATAACATGGAAACAATACATGGGAGGAGGATCAGTAGTCCAGCATGCTAACCACTGACCCAGAGATATGCACCAGCTGGCCAACAAAGTCCACCCTCTTCAAACACACTCCAAATGATAAGATAATGTATGTGATAAAAATTTCAAACTGACCAGTTTTGATCGGTCCCTGAAGAACCAGGCGTTCCAGGTATCAACTAACACTTCAGGGTTTTCTCCAACAGGATGCAACTGCAAAAAGAGACATATTCAAGGCTAAAGATTAAAATCTATGTTGATATACTCCCATATAATACCTTTAATTTAATAGCTGCATTTTCGCAGACCACTTTGACCATTCTTTCACCATATGATCCCTGACCAATCAAACACTGGGCACCCACTTACTCATGCCAAGTGAAAATTTTGTTAGTTTTGAAGCGCATTTAAAGGTTAGCTCAAGAGCTAGTTAGTTTGTTTGACTGGGGTTTCACGTCATACTTCACTCATATGACTGTGTCAGCCGAATGGGTGAAGGAAACCACGTAGACATCCCTGACAACAAACAAAGACATGGAGCAAACCCAGCAGTGGTAATAAAACATGGTGTGGTAAGTCAAAAAGTAAGTGTGTCAGCAATAAGCCCTACATCATTTATTTGAAACATTGCTTTTTCTGTTATATATTGATTGATTGGTGTTTTTTGTTATTTCTTTACATGATGTTGGTGTATTCCAACAATAAGTGACACTTAAACAACCAAGATGTGAAGTGTTTCCATTATGTTGGGAAGTTAATTTTCCTCCAGTGCTAAGTAAAGACAGTATTGCTACTTTTCAAACAAACTACCCTTAGACAGAGGGCCACTGCATCAGGAAGCTTCTCCAAACCAAAGGGCTGTCTTCCATAATAATCAAGAATGACACTACAGCTCTCTTTTCCTGAAATAGTAGTTTTGTTTTGAACCTTGGACAATGATCTAGTAAAGGGATCATCATTTATTTGAAACATTGCTTTTTCTGTTACACAGACAGTCAATACAACTGACATAAAATTGGTTTTATGTACACTTCCAACAGAGTTTCTCAAAAATTGTCCAGGTTGCCCTGACAAATTCATCCAAACCAAAATATCAGTTTGTAGACATTCCTTCGGGTATAAAAGTTTTTTGGGTGACAATACATGTATGTTTAAAGGAACCGTAGTAACTTGAGAAACTCTCCTGACCTAATCGACCTTCGCAAATAAACATTTAAATATTTTATCAATCAGAAATTACTCCTTTAGTTTCTAGAAGCAACTAAAAAAGTAATATTCATCTCTCTGCAAAAAAAGAAAGTCTTATGTCAAACAAAGTGAACCTAAAAAATCATCTATGAACAACTAGCATAACAAAAACGTTATTCAACAATGAAGCTTTACAATGTTAATATCCGGGTTCTAATTGACGTACCTCTTGTAAGACTGGAATGACTGCAGGTTTTGTTTGCTGGAGGTAGTGTAATACCATCAGAATATAGCCATAGGAGGAGAGAGATCCACGCGATGCATCACCAATTTCACACACCTTCATACAAACAATAATACAACCTTATCATGATAAGAGTTATGGCCCTTAACAGAAATCTTCAGCATTTGAAGATGAAGAAAGTAACACGATACAAAAAAAGGTTTCTACCTTTCCTGAGAAGAATACAAGAACTAATGTAATGACTGGCCGGTTTGGTTTTGTTTGCTTGTTTGATTCAAGTTTAACGCTGTACTTATGGTTATTTCACTGATATAACAGCGTGCCAGTCCAATGAGTGAAGGAAATCCAGATTGACACCACTGGCAAAAGACAAAGACCAGTCAAATACAGGACAATCATAGAGTAACAGATGTTGCTACTTAGCCCTGAGACCACCAGGGCAACAGATTTGTTTGTTTGTTTGATTGGGGTTTAATGTCGTACTCAAGGGTATTTCACTTATATGACGACGAACTGTCCACTTAACAATGTTCCTGGCCTAATTACGGTGGAAAAGCGGGAAGAAACCTGGTAAAAACCACCCCACGCAATTGCCGGAGCCACATCGTGTGACTCACTCATATACCGGAGGGTCGACAGACGGACTCGATCTTGTGAACGATAAATCGAAAATGGCTTCTGTAAGCACGCTCGCTAACCACTAAGCCACAGGCCCCCAGGGCAACAGAAAGCTCCCTCCTAGCGGCCGGCTCACCCTTCTAAAAAGGAAGCTGGAAAAGGAATTAAATCTATAATGTTACCAATAAACTTAAAACCACACATAGAAGAAAACCTGAAAAAGAACTGAAGCAATTCAAATGCAATTATCTGGAGATGACAGGAAACAAAATTGCACTTTATCCCATTTTATCACTCGGCCAATTATATTTTTCTTCTTGTTTTTACCAAACCTACAGTATAACTACTGTAACTCGCCTTAATCTTAACTTAGAGTCTTAGATTGCTGATCAAAACCAATAAATTAAAGAGTATGAAGTCCTATCCGGTGTTACCTTTGCAAACACTTTCATGGCATATCCTAGAATTTCCACCCTTCTGTCAATCAGAGAATACATCTGTAACATGTCTGTATTGTGCTGGGCCTGGAAGTGAAAATAGATTGATTAAATGACTGATAGGTGAATAATGATTAGTTTGTTTGGCTGGATGGAGGGGGTGTAACGCCATACTTTAGACTATTTTACATATATGCACTGTACTTAAGTGACTCAATTACAAAGATAATATTACCAACTAATTTTAAAAACATATCCCGTATTTTTCTGATTGGTATATCATTTTTTATTCACTTACAAACTTGCAACTTATTCAAGCTGTGATGTAAGCAGAGGAAATTCCATTTGGAACAATCTGAGTCAGATAATGCCGAGTCCGTACTGGAGATACACGATTTGTTGATAAGACTGGACAATTGAGAAAAAATCTGGAGAATAATAAAATGGCGGCGATGTTTCTATAGATAATAGTCACGTGTTCTTTTCCCCTTGTGGCGTCACTCGCTATTGCTGAGCTCTATGTAACATGTTTGAATCCCAATTTTACCATAAATTCGCCGATTTTTTTAATGAAACAAATTGAAAATTGTCCAGTGGACATTGAATTATTTTTATAAGTTTTCTAGGTATCAACCATTTGGGAAGACCTTAATTTAGACTATTTCCATTATATGACAGAGTGATAGCCCAATGGTTGAAAGACATCCCTTGCTGTAGCTGTCAACAAACATAAATAGGTTTAAGACAGAATCACATGCAGATCAGATACAGGTTGCTCTGAGAGCACCAGGGCAACCATGTGCTCTAACAGTCAGTCACAAACACAATAATAAAAGTAGTTTGCTATGTTAGGAAGTAATTGTTTCTCGGGTTCTAACTCAAAACATATTTCTATAAGCCAGAACACCCATACCATTCAAAGCCACCAATGGTATTTTCTCACAAACACAGCAGAAACTAATTAATTGATAGACTTGATTGATTGATTGGTGTTTAAAGCCTTGCTTAAGGCTATTACGTTCTTATGACGGCGGTGTATTTCCAAAGAGTGAACAACAACACTTCCCGTGAAGTGGAAAAGTCATTCTGCAAGTTTGTTCGTTTGTTTGATTGATTGGGGTTTAACGTCGCACTCAAGGGTATTTTACTTATATTACGACGGATTGTCCACTTAACAATGTTCCTGGCCGAATTACAGTGGAAAACCGAGAAGAAAGCTTGTAAAAACCACCCCTGCGATGGCCGGAGCCACATCGTGTGACTCACTCATATACCGGAGGGTCGACAGACGGACTCGATCCTGTGAACGGTAAATCAGTTGGCTTCTGTAAGCGCCCTCACTTACCACTAAGCCACGGCCGCGGGTCATTCTGCAAAGAGACATCCCAACTCATAAACACCACTGAAGGGCAACTCATACAGATTTTAACATAATCAGCAGAAATCTTAACTCACCAATGTATTATACAGACTTATGTCTCCTTCCAAGTTACTAGGGCGATGTCTAAATTTCAGAATGGGAACTTTGGCTGTTGTTATTGGCAGCACATTGAAAAAGCTTCTATGTTTTTTCAACATACTTGCCAGTTTTTCAATAATAGCCACACAGTCCAAACCCTGTAAAACAGAAGAAAAATAATATTTTAAAAAAGCCAAACAGAACTACAGGGATAGGGAAGGTAGTTGTAACCAATGTGACAATGGCCCCATGATTGAATGTTTTAATGAGACATTTCTGAAAACAATGGGCCATAGAAACTATCCAATGGGCCATAATACACGACGTCTGGGCTTTCGTATACCAATGAATGAAAAACTTAATATCGTTTAACTTCTCAAGCACAGACTGAAACTTTTTTGCTGTTTATGGTCCACACATATTTTGCAAAACATTTTACCACGGTCTTCAAACAGCCAGGGCTAAATCTTGAG
>JAVFBX010098889.1:0-16247 GCA_034783855.1 Mopalia kennerleyi | reverse complement strand
ATCCATGTATTATTGTCAGTGTAAAGTAATGTTGGAGTTTACAATACAGTTTACTAATTAACTAACTTTCATTCATCCATGTATTATCGTCAGTGTAAAGTAATGTTGAAGTTTACAATACAGTTTACTAATTAACTAACTTTCATTCATCCATGTATTATCGTCAGTGTAAAGTAATGTTGGAGTTTACAAAACAGTTTACTAATTAACTAACTTCCATGCATCCATGTATTATCGTCAGTGTAAAGTAATGTTGAAGTTTACAATACAGTTTACTAATTAACTAACTTCCATTCATTCATGTATTATCGTCAGAGATTAAAATACAACTTACTATAATTAACTAACTTTCATTCATCTATGTCTTAGCGTTAGTGTAAGCTAATGTTAGAGATCAAAATGCAGCTTACTAAATAATTAACCTTCATTCATCCATGTATTAACGTCCGTGTATTAAAGCTAATGTGAGAGTTTAAATACAGTTTACTTATTAACTAACTTTCATTCATCCATGTATTAGTGTCAGTTTAAGCTTTATATGTTAGAGTTTTAAATACAGCTTACTAATTCAATCCGATACATTCACCCATGTATTACCGCCTGTGTAAGCAAATGTTAGAGATTTAAACACATCTAGCTAAGAAACTAACCTTCATTTCATAATCAGTACAGGTCAGACTGACACAAAAGTCTATTGTAGCACCCACTAATGGAATACAAATCCACTAATGTAATACAAATCCACTAATGTAATACAAATCCACTAATGTAATCACTTTTTTAACATCTCATTTGCTCCTCAAAAATCCTCAATATACACCTTCAGGACAATAAATCTATTTACAAAAAAGAAACAGCTTTAGACTTTTTCAAAATTTCGAAGTTTGTTACATCAGTGGTTGAAATCAACTTTTATAACTTTTTTTCATCAAAAATCATTTTTATACTTAAATCAATTAAAACAACCATCTTTACACAAAATATTTTGGATTTACAACCACTAATGTAATAATCTTCCAAATTCTTGGGGAAATTCCCAATTTTTCGTTGGGACATTTGAAGACATTTGTTTATGATTCCTCAATTCTAGTAATATGTCAGATGTACAATAATAATGAAAACCAGCCATCAATGTTAACCTAAAGAAGAATACGTTCAAACTTGTCCCTAGTAAAATAGACTACAGACCATGGTTTGTTGTACCGTCTTCGATCCCTGACATTGTTTTTCTTCAAATCAAGACTGATGAGTTAGCGGTTTGGTGAAAGTCACTGACCAGAAAGGTCTTGAATAATTGAGGAGCAACCAAACATAACACGTAACGTCACGGGTGGCACTAGGTTGTCCATTTATCCAATGAAATATTAATGGCAGGCTTTGTTCTACTGTCAACTAATGAGCTTATTTCCAATATACGGCGGGGAAACAAAATCTCAATTTCTCTACAGCTTCAGGAAAAATTAAGACCGAAGCAAACTTTACACCAAAGAGACAACATATGAGTATACTGTATTATTATGAATATATTCCAGTTCAAATATCTCTTTATGACACGTAGCTTAAATTATATTCACACATGCAGATAAAGAAAAGTACCATTGCCTACACCGGGAACTTTAATAAACGTATACGTAATAAATCTATATGTATAATCAAAACGAAACAACCCCTTTCTGAGCCTCTCAATGAGTTCACCCTGTATACAGTGCAAGCAGAGACGTTTCTAATAAATGAGTGTTCATTAAATTTTAAGAGGGTCACGTGCACTAGGTCAGCATTGTGCCATTTATCAATTATGCTACCGATATCTATTTTCAACGCAATCGCCTACGCATTACGTTAATTTGATTATATTACAGGGGAAGAAAACAACATAATCAAGTAAGCTTGAGTAGACAGTACACAACAGAGATGATTGCATGAGTGTGAATAGATTATATAATCTCTTATCTCCAGTTTATGGTGGATAGTCCACGCCATACTGTTTCTGTAGCTATAATTGTTATAAATATTCAAAGATTTTCACCACAACCATTTCTCATTAGTCCTTTTTGGAAAAAAAAATTATAGGTTTTCTCGACTCAATCAGCTTGTAAATATTGTATATTACAGATACGTAAGCAAATCTACATTCATATTTATTATAGTTACATCGCGGCCTTTTTTTTAGCTCCCTGCCTTTGGTTTTAAGAAAGGGGATGATAATTGATACTTTACCGTTATATTTGATTTCTTCATTCGATTCGTATTAAACTGATGCTAATGTGAGTTGTTGAGAAAGTTGAATGTGATACTGTCCAGACTTCATATGTTAGTTAAGTGACATTTATCAGTTATTGTGTGGATAATGTTGTAACGCCAGTCTCCTGTTGTTTCAGAATTAGGTTGTATAATGTTTGATGCCAGGGTTTGTAGGTCTACTCGGCGGGCACAGCGAAGTCACAAGAAAGATTGACTCACAGGGACTACTTTTATAGAAGATAGATTTCCCAAGACGCGTCGATTCACATTAAGCGTTACTTTTGGTGGCTTTTTATATACATACGCTGGGAAGTATTAACCGTAGCCGGATGATTGCGATCATATGATGAAATGAAAAGGGGGACGACCAAGAAGCTTATATGGATCGATATATGATAGTGAAACTATAAATGATCTGAAACGTATGTTAATGTCATTACAAGCTGTTGTCTACAAAGAAACGTTTACGTGGCCACGATAAATTTATTCTAGTATAATCAGACAAGGTAATTATAATGCATATAAAATGAAATTCCAATTCTGGACGCATTTTGTTATAAACATAATAAGCAACAGATAAAGAGAACACTGGTGAATAACAATTTGATAAATTAAAGAAGATTGGAGTTAAATAAATTCATTAATTAAAAACAAATGTATGTAAATGGAAACTTTAAAAGTGTATGAAATTGAACGTTATTTTTATATGAACCCATGGCGAATGTCAACTTAATTTAACTCCTTTACAATAAAAATGTAACACTTTTTATTGTATTGACTTAAGACTTGATGTTTAATATGTATAACTGATAATTGTGGGAAAACATTTGCATGGGTACGGTGCAATTCGATTCCAGAAATTGCATGGCAAACCGATATTTGGGTACTCTCCATAGAACCCAACCCGATTATCCGTCTAATGCAAAATGAAACATGTACTGGATGTATTACTGGCAATAATCACTTTTATTCCAAACGGACAACAAATTCAGTTTTTTTTTGTTGCGATATTGCCGAGGAGGGTTTGACTAGCTTTGTAAAAATAAAAATCATTTATTCAAATTATAGGTAAACGAGTACAGTTTAGCAAAAAGCCGACCATGTCGTAGGAAGCGTTCGTGATGAGGAGACGTTTAGTAGTATTCATATCTTACAGTTGGCGTTCCTGTAACTCAGAAGTAAAGGATTATAGAAACAGCCTATACTCCTAGAGAGCAGGCAATGTGACAGTACCTTCTGTTCTGAGCTCGCACTGTCTATGGACATGTTTCGTTAGACTCATTAAACTAGGTAGGGCAACGCTTAGATGCCCATTCTAGATGTGAGCAGTTGTCAGTACTTTCATTAAGAAAGATCAACATCGCTCGTTCCTCGAAGAGCAGAGATTTACCCTGGCTGTCGACTCAAGCGACTTGAAGCTTCGAATTATATAGTTGGCGTTAAATGAAAAGAGTTGATTGATCGTGAATTGCCACTTACCGAGGAGTCGACTGCTACCAGCTCCAGCCCTCTCTCCCTATCCAACACGCAATCTAACCCGCGATCGAGGCCACAAGAATTATTGACAAAAGCTGCCTGTCTGAAAATGCTTTCAAGAAATCTGTGATCCTTTTTTGCTTCACCAGTTTCTCCTCACTTGATGAAGCACGATCATGATGGCACTGGTACCGCAGTAGTTCCCCTGGTCTGTTATCGGGTGAAGCGGACTATGCACTATGCTCGAGACTTCCTACATTCGCGAGCAGTGATTTCGACGAAGTACAAGAAAAGAACAACAATAGGGCACTTCAAACTTGTATGGATCTCAACTCAGCTAGTGATGCACACAGAAGGAGTTCCTCATCCACTTCAGTAGAATGGTGCGGTTCTGTTTGCACGAATTTAACAATAATACTTTTAACTCTGGGAAAGGTCAGTACCCACTGAATGCTACTGGAATATAACTCATACTGCAAGTCTTCTTTGTAATGTCACGACCTTACATTTAACAGAATGAAATCAATCTTGTTTAAGGTGGCTCATTAAGCCGAAAATAAACATTTTACTCATCAAACAGTATTGCAGTTAAATAAATGTATGACATAGCACAGTTATTACGTCAAACCCGCAGATAGTACAACTCCATGTAATATTGAAAGACAGAATGCATAACTTTATGTTCTTACAATGCCATATTAAAAAAGCTCAGCGAAATATAATATAAGCTGACTGTCAATATCGACATTAAATTAGATGAGAAAGGACGAAAAGTAAACAGCACCCATTTTAGTTGACATATTTATTCGCTCAGCGAAAAGAAGAAAAAAGAATGAGACACAACGGGAGAAAGCGGCCTTATTGATTTTACCATTGGTCTAAACATAACATCAAATAATTTATAGTAAACTGCGATTTGGTCATGCTGTAAAATCCTTCGTCTATCCATTTGTGATAACAATGCGGCTATAGTATGTGCATTATAGTCGTATAGGCCTAAAACTCAGAAATCTCATGTGACCTCTGCGCGGTGACCTCCATACAAATATATATTTTGTTTAGGGTTTGAATCCCGGTGGAGGCGAGCAAATTTTTGCTCTCTTCATTTTTTCAAAAAATACTTTGTTCAGCAATTGTAGCATCGAACACAAAACCACATTTACATAAACCTCTACATTAAACGTCCAATGCAAATACTAACAAGCCAGCACAAAATCGACCCCATGACGTTTTCAGACGGTTGGAAACGGCTCTGTATGTGGTGGTGGTAATTCTAGATCAACTAATCAACGACGATAGTTAGATCCACATAGGCGAAACAGCAATACCGACAAGCCCATTAGATCTAATTATATTCAGACTTAAATCCTACAATTAATCCTAATTTCGAAATAATTTTGTCTTGTTCTTGCCATTTGTGAAGAGGATATAAACGATGTCAGGAGACAAATTGTCAGCTATATACGATTGTAAATCCTGGGGGATGATTCAATCGAGGAGTTATTTTAGTCCAATTATTGCTTTTCGACAATCTGGCCCACAACAGGGTTATTTTTAGTTGAACTGAATGGATTTCCATTGCCACCACAGTCTCAAGCATTTTAATTATCTCAGACTGTTCTTTGATATTTACCCGCACAGGATGGATTTAGAACTGGTGTTAATTCACAGTTCGAAATCTTAACGCATTATTTCAGGCTAATTTAAAAATCTAGCCATTTATTTTGGTTAATAAAAATATATAATTATCAGTAGACGCTTTAGTTTAATCTGGGATAGGTATACTAGTCCCAGGTTAAATTCATCAGTGTTTGATGCATTTTATTGTCTCTTTGAATAACATTATGATATATAAGACACATTTCCGGTTACATTTACTGGAATCAAACAGATTAAGACTAAACAGGACCACATAATTTATCCATACTTTAATAATTGAAGGTATTTCACTCCTATAAGATCAATGCACTCTAACATCAAATAGCCAAACTATGAAGCATGATTGGTTGAAATTTTGATGTTCCTGTAATGCTAAGTAAACAGTATGAATATACAAAGAACATACTAGCGTTAGCTGGGACAGCCTGTGCCGCGATAAGATCAGATATTGACATTTCAAAGTGCGGATATTGTGTGGTGTCTGTGTTTGATTTTACTGCTTTCTGAAAGAAGACCTAATAAGATAGTCTGGGTCAAAATAGGATCACCAATAAGTCTCATCTGTATGCTACATATCAAATATGTATTACTGACGTAAGCTACACGATAACAAGTAGTGTAATTAATCCCTCACGCCGAAAACAGACTTGTTGATAAACTACCTTGGACTGAACTCTGCGTCCTTGTACAGAGTGCATGTGATGTTATCAGCGTATAGACCACTTTGCCCTTTCCGTTGAATGGAAAGAATCAAGCGCAGACAACTCTTCGTGAATCTGTCTGCTTAAACACGCAGCTACCAGAACAGTCTTGATCGGGTAAATGATTAATAACATGAAACGCATCTTAAAGGACGATGCAAAAGAACATTCGTTCCTACGGAAAACAGATATTATATTTAAAGTACTTACTAAATTGAATAAACTGTTGTGTATACTCCGTGGTATGGAACTCTCACACAAGGATTGAGATAAAACCGTAATAGATTATATAAGTGTGTGGCAATATCACTTTGAATCGTTTTATATGAACACAATTGCCGAACAATTAAATACAGCATCTTTGGGCTAAAAACGGGGGTTCGTGTCATGGCTTACAGATAACGTCCCTTTGCTAAATGGCGCTGTCAATTAATGGTAAGGTAGGACAGCCTTTTTATAATTTGACTACGAGTTGCCAGTTAACAATTTTTTACTGTTCAAATATTTTAAGATATGGAGCAACGAAATTTCTAAGGTTTTATTGATGTTTATCTGTTAATTTGTAATATTGCTTGTAGTGCTCATGTTAAAAAGTCTTGGATTGGCCCTACCCCTTGCAGTAAAGCGATGACGTTATTCCACAAAGGGACGCAACTTGGAAACGATACTATTCTGGAATATCGCAAATTCTGTCAATATTACTTATCGAGTATGTGTGTTTTAAGGTTGTCTGAGGCAGAAGTAGCCTCGTTTGGAATTTGGATTCCAGTCGCTATTCAGTATATTGGGTAATGTAAAAAAAGAAGATATATAGCGCTAAAACATTTTTCAGGATATCGAGCAATATTGGACACAAAAAGTGTTCACGCCAGAACGCCATTGTCCTTACACTTGTATCCATGGTGACACACTACTCTATGAGCTCTTTATCTTTTCAGTGTTTTTTTTTTATAGATTGTAAATTCTAAGTGTTTTGTCACTAGAAAGATGTACATAGGTGAGTTTGTATATAATACTTCGGTTTCTAAAAAGTGACTGTGCGTTTACCGTCACGTCACTACGCGAACAATATTATGTGAAAGTGGGGAGAGACCTACTTTTTGTGAACATCAATACGGACAGGCGTGAAAAGCTATTTACATTGTGCGCAGTCTGCGTTTTCCGTTATAAATACCACCACAGTTCTTGGCTTCAGTATAGATCAAAGATCTTTGAGAGAGAATGTGCTTTGTTAAGATTCTAATAGCTAAACATTCTTATCAACTGGAAACAGAAGCCATCTTACAAAGACGTCCCATTAAGCCGGAACTTTCTCGTTGTATTTAGTAGATAAGCGTGGAACACGGCGGGAATAATTGATAAAATACAAACATTGACGACCCACAATAATAGGTTTAGAGCTGCATGCCAGGGATAAAACGTGATGCGAAACACCGTTGGTTCTGCTAACCGCTGATGTAAACCCCCCCCCCTCCCCCCCCTCCACTCTCTGGCAATATGTGCCGATCGAGGCAACTTATTGCGTTATGTTGCCATTTTGATACCAGAAATAACCTATGTGGCAATGCTTTTATTATCATCGACGAATTTAACGTAATTATTTCTAGTGGCGCTAATTATAGCATTCTATGGATTTCTACCTAGACTTCAACAGCGGGTGTTTGGTTTGTATATGTTGACAATGAGAAAAAAGTTTTGTAAATGCATATGGATAGATTTAGGACAAATCACCTGATATTTACCTTGTGAACAATATACAACGTTAATTGGCATATGTAGTAGCACTATGATATATTGGCAACAACATAGTATGCCCAATCGAGTAACTATTGTCCCCTAATTTGTATTTGTAGCCTGTGTAACCGTGAATAATTGCCCCAAATAATGCGTTCTGAGATCATTTATATTACCACACCACATGCATTTAGTACGTATATATGGTAACATTGGGAATTTGTCATAATAGAAACATATAATAAGACCGAGTGTGTTCTTAGCAATAATCGATATGAAGAAAAGTCAGTCTGACTGCGTGTAACGTTATCTTACTCAAGCAGTTACTAACAGCAAAAATTCACTTATACAGGTAACACAAACGAGTTACAGGCGTATATGAGAACGGGTTAATTGGATACAAGTGTAAAGCCCTTTTTTATTTCCCAAACCTCCAAATGTCCACATTATTAGGGTATCCGTGGGCAGAATCATAACACTATGTGTACATACATGCAGCTTTTTCAAATTTCTCCATTATAAGATTCTAATTATATATGTTTTACGTATTAAATTAAAACCAAGTGCTACTAAATGGAAATATTTTTCGTTAATTCGTTTTAATAAATACCGAATGAAAAGACTAAAGGATGTTTGTCAAATAAACAAATAAATGAAATAAAAGAAGAATTTGTTATTATCTCGATTGTGCCTTGTCAGTTGGGTTTTAATTGTCTGCAACTATATTTTATATTCTGTTAATGTGTTATACCAAATGAAAAATCAATCAATCAATCACTCAATCAATCAATCAATCAATCAATCAATCAATCAATCAATCAATCAATGAATGATTGATTGATTAGTGTTTTACCCCACATTCAGCGGTATTTCAGCTACGTTGTGGCGTGTATATTGTCTAATTATTTTATTTTTATATACTAATTTAAAGATAATTACAATCAGCAGAATCCTTGGCTGAAACATCAAAAAGACAAATCAAATGAACTGAATAGGACATACATAAGTTTTAAATTTTGTTAATTTGTCAATATATAATACAGTTCAAATTTGGATCTAAAAATTGTAAATATTGTGTTTAAAATTCTGTCCATTTTAATTATTTACAATGATTCATAAAAATTTAAACTTATGATACACATTGATCCGTTTATGGAACTTGATGACAACATCGCCAGCTATGTTGTCAAACAAGTCCTTCATAGAGGTGACTGTGTAGAACTGTTGCCTAACAGTGGCAAAGTCCACATAGTCAACCAATATGTGTTTAATGTCGTACACACAGCCACAAACCACACATTTTGGTTCTGACTTATCATTATCAAGAAAGTGCTTTTTTGTTAGGTGACTTTGGCCTATACGAATGACATCGCGTTAGAACCACCTGGTCCTTTAAAATAAAGGAAATCTTTGTTATTAACGCGGTTTTGCTTTGAGTGTTGGGTTTAAATTGTCTGCGACTATATTGATTTTGGCTCAAATAAAACTTAAAAAATGTTATTGCAATCCTTCAGAAGATAATGTTTATTATTGTTTCACTCAAAAATGAACACGCCAGACACATATACTTGAACGACTTATACATACATTTCAAAATTGGAAATATCCTTCATATTTACTTTATTACTGTGTCTGTTGATTATGGGAAAGTTTGAAAGAAGTGACGTTCACATCCAGAGTTCATCCATTACTCGTCTTATCTTGATAAATTTGTGGTAAAGCCTATTACTTAATGGATAATGGCTTACCTACTCGAAGCTTTTGTTTCCGAGCATATATTCCTATCGATTTTATTTCGCATGTGTATAATGTGCAACGCCAGCATTGCTCTATACGTTAAGAACCATCACTGGAGAGGGTGATAGAAAATGCTGCCGAATAGCGTCGATGGGCATATTAGGCTATGGGGTGTTATTTCTTCTATAGAGTTGACAGTTTTGTAAATGGACACAAACTTGTATTGGCAATATAATACCTTCAAGGATATAATAATAGTACAATTATAGCTAAAAATAAATCGATTTGTAGCTACAAGATTCCTCCAACCACTTCGCTGTTTTCAGAATGCTTTTTGATGGTATGCAATGTAAATAATTTCTGGCTCGAAACGATGATGAACTAAGTATGAGAAAGTTATATTATTTGAAAAAACAAATCTTCCTATTTCCCTAAATGTATCCCTCTATGCTCAATAGCTTTTGTCTTCTTTGTTTTCTCTCTCGTCGAATTATCCAAAATGGCTATAAATCAAACATGTGTATTTAGTTGTGTTTAGCTTATATAAATGAAACGCCTAGGAAAACATGTAAGCACATGATCATTACATTAACATCGAACTAACTTTTATCCCGCAGTGTACTTATGGACGTCCTGCAGTGTATGGGTGTCGCTGGTGTTGTGTGTTACAATGGTGCGATTTTCATTATCGATTTTCAATATTGTCAGCCAATGCGCATTGATTTAAACTTTTGTTATGCATTACTTTACAAATGGTCAATTTTGAATCGCTTATTTAATTTAGAGACATGCGGAATGCCTCCAAAGCGAATCGAACCTTGGGCCTCCGCTAGTAAAGGCAACATAATACGGCTATTGATACCAGTGTATAAATGAAAACATTATATCTTTGTCGTATGACTGTTGACTGCTACATAAAAACGAATATATACAAGAATGAAAGAAAGATATCAAACAAATGTAAATTATAACGATAACATGTAAAGGAATATGTACAATTATTGCAAAAGCAGATCTAAAACATCAGATAACAATGATATCATTCGGGTGGTCGTAAATTCCGAAGTTCACATCACATGGCCACTTCTATTTGTCAGGCTCACAACTATTCCACACATTTACTGAACTATAACGTCAGTTCAGACACACAAGTTCATATTGTGGCCCCGGGAACAAACTTAACTCAAATAGTTTAACAACCCGAGGGAACGCTACCTCGATGGTCTGCAAAGCACACGAAGATCGTCGGTGATGATATAACATTCTTACCGCACGTAACTTTATTACGTCCAGATTGTTGAAAAGAACACAAAGTAAAGATTGCCCAATATTATGTATGGGGTGTTTATAATAAAAGCACAACTCTTGCTCTCTGGCTAGGGGCAGTATGTTTGAAGTGTGGCAATGCTGTCTTTACTTAGCACCGGAGAAAAATTAACTTTCGAACATTATGGAAATGCTTCACATCTTGGTTGTGCTAGTGTCAATGTTTGTTGCAATAGACCGCCGTCATATAAGTGAAATGCCCTTAAGTACGGCGTAAATCATTCAACCAATCAATCAATCATTCACATAGTCTTCATGGCTGTTTATAACACTGTTGAATATAACATCTCACCTAATAGACGTAATTTGAGTTCCACCCACAAACCTCAGTCGTTGCCGCTTTAGCACTAACTCTACTGTACAAGGGAATTATTTTCCTTCACGCGTGCTGTGGGAAATATAAATAACTTGAAAATCAACGTGCCCTACCTTAGTCACGAAGGTGTGAAGTAAAAAAGGCTTACGCTGTATGGACAATATGATGTTATATAAAGACATGGTCTTTTGTGTCGACAAATAAATTTAGCAAAAGTGCTACATTTTTTTATTTGTATTAAAGTATAACGATTTTTTACTTTGACAAGAACGTGTTAACTTTCTTGTTATTAGAAAAATCGACACTTTACGTCGATTGCCTAACATTAAAGAGTCTACAGCACACATCAGCTCGGGGAGCAGAGCTCTCCACAACTGCAAGCTTCAATTCAACACCCACCATCTGGTCGATATCAGCTCGGGCATTATTTCATACTATATCTGTGATCCGTCACGTCGCCTCTAACTTACCATTGAGCGATATGGCTAAGATATCATATGCAACTATACTAATAAATGATTTAAGTAGCTTACTGTCACGTATGTATGCCCCATGCTGCCCATCGTTATGTTCGGAGAAAGTCCAGTGTAGTCCTGTGATGTAAGTTGAGTACAAATTTCAGAAAACATACTTTGTAGCATGGCCACACCAGTTACTGCTATACATTTGTTATCTGGACTTAAGTCCACGTGAATCTAGAAATCTATGAATTGTTAAAACAATTTTTTTAAAAAGATTTATAATTTGTCTTGAGAATGACAATTTTAACAAAGAACACATTTAAGTTAAAAGACGAAAGGCAGGGGGAATTATACGCAAATTGCGCCTGACCATTTTAATAAGCACAAGTATACACCAAAACAAGGCTTTAAGGGTTTAAATAAGAGGCATTTCGTGAGTTTCAAGAAGCAATAAAGCGACGCTGAGTACAGACGCACAACAGTTAGAAATGATACATATTTACTTCATTGGTCGAACTCAAGACAGAGAAAGGAATAATGTTTTTGTTATTTGGGGAATTTTGATAAGGGAATAGTCGTCAGGTGATGATTAAGGTCGAAATAATTTTGTGATCTGCATTCGATGATATATTTAAGCCAATGAGTTTTCAGAAAATAGGATATAGGCCTATACTCGTCAATGCAACAGCTTTTAAGCTAGGCGCGTTTTAAATGCATAATAAACAGAAAGAAATAATAAAACACATGCCTTAATACCCGGAATGCGCGATTAAGCCATAATTTATTCAATAATACCTTGGATTTAAAAAAAATATATATTTTCATGTAACAGTTGTTTATAAATATTTAAACTTAAAGTGTCATCGAAATATATAACGTTTGAAATATTCTAGATTGGCTTGGACTATTTAAACTATAAAACTGTGCACTGCATTCAAGAATATTCTGCACTGGTGGCCTGAGACATTTAGTCTCGATTTATTCCGACCTGTTTCTGGATATTCTGATTCCATTTAATATAGTCCTTAATAACCCACGGAGACAACATAGGTTATTGGGGAAAATGTCTGGGGAAATCAACCAAGTCAAGGCTTCTTATAGGTAATATTCAGCTTTTTTATAGCCACTTTCGGGAAGCAGATGCCGGAAAGTTCAGGCGATGGTCTGTCTTAAAGGACAAAAATAGCTGATAAGTTCAGAGGATACTGTTATAGACAACAGACCTGTCTCTTAACGGTCAGGATGAATTCAAGCTGAATAAAGTGGTCGGTGTATATAAAGAGTACAGGCTTATGTCAAAATAAATAAGTGCTCTAAGCATGTAAGCAATTATATTTTCGAGTAACAAGAGTGTAGAGATGTTTGAAAAGGAGGCAATTTTATCTTAGGAAAATCAGTCGTCACAGGTTTCGTTATCGTGATAGTGGGGCGTGTAAATGATTGATTGTGACATTGATTTCGACCGTTTGGATGTCAGAGGGCCCCTGAGTCTACAATGCCTTATTTGGACGCTTACGACAAAGAAGGGAGAAAGAACTATGTCGTTGCCTTAATGTAATTAACCCCGTGAACAATTCACTCGCTGTTCTAAAAATGATAAGCTCATTAGCGCTATTTAAATCGGATCTTAAAAAACAACTGTTGGAAAATGAGCAGCGAGTCCTTTCTCGTCAGAAAAGACGACATTTTATTTTTGTGTGTTTTTATTCACGTATTACTACTTCCTTTATTTCATTTTTACTATCCATAAATTGCGTTATTTTAAGCTTCAATAAAACCAATAAGCCGTTATTCTGTTTATAAAAACATCTATGGATAGAACAAACTCCTTGGAGCTGTATTCCCGCAAACTGATATAACCCATTGTTATATATATGCTTGATCAATGTTTAGTTTTGTCGTGATGAAAGCAATAGTAAAACAATTTGTAGAGGCCGTCTGCAATATGCCTGAATAAGGAATAGTCTTTTGTCCTTATACTAGAAAAAACTATAACTCCGTTATGGAAAATTTTCTACCGTTGGGAGAAGGTTGCTGCCCATTGCATCGTTGTGGTATATGACTTGGGTGGTACTTATGATTATGTCTTTTGTGTTCTACCTAGAGCACAAGAACTAATATATTTGGTTACCATGGACAACATCAATGTATATGAAAATCATGATGCAACATAATTCGCGAGACTAAAGTCAAAATCGCGTGTCTGTTTCCACGTCATACAAATGTGTACTCGAGGAGTTCGTTCAACTGACAACATGGTAGCCTAGTATGGTCAAAACCTTCAGCAGAAGCCCAACTAATCTGTTATAAATCTGATACACTGAATGTTCCAAGGGACATAGTCAGAGTCTCTGGCGTCAGAGACTTTAATAAATTCAAGCATTGTCTCAACTGCTTAACATCGCTCCATTGACAGGATATCTGTAAACAACAACTAGTATTATCTTGGAACTCAAGGTGAATGAACTTACATCTCCGCAATTCCTTTTGGAATTACAATAAGGCTTAAATCAGTGCTTTGTTTGAATTGGATTCAACGTGTGTATTTAGTCTTGGTTCACAAATATGTACAGTCTTAAATTTAATGGCGTTTCCAGGCAGTGTCTCCGTTGCTACTTTAGTTCGAAGGACCAGAGGAAGCATCAATTGAGGAAACAACTCTCTATTGACTTGACTGCGCTTTAAACTCAACATCTGCATTACTTTGAGTAAGGTCTACAAGAATATGAAGACTAATTCCGCTTAGCATTAAGTGGTATTTAGTGGTCAAGGACATGTGTCGATTTATATCATCAGGAGGGCAAACAAAGCAGTTATCGAGGGATTTTATTCAGAGATTCTGCTTTTGTTTAGTCACTATATTATATAGTTATTAATACGCCGCTTATGTTCTTGCAATTCATAAGGACGGGGCCTTGGGAAATCATTCGACGGTCTTCTTATAGACATCTTTTATCGTTTTGCAAGAAGCGGATATGAGAATATGAGGACGATGGTCAGTCTTTAATATGTACATGACCCAGATTATCAGAAATAAGCAAGCTGTACTAAACAAGATGTCTTTTCGGCCAGTCTCAATGAATCGTAAACTGGGGCGTCTAAGCCAAGCGGAAATGTCATTATTCTATATGAATTGACAAGCCGGAACTATAATCCCTACAGACATGGTCCATCTCCGTTACTATATTGTTAGACCCACCTTTTCAACTATCAGTTAAACGGGTTTCAGGAATGGGCATTTTGCTGCCTTTTATTTGCGAATACGCATCGCAAGTCCAACATTGTGTCTTTGTAATACCGCGAATAGAAGATGTCCAGAAGCACTCGATAAAGTGAAAACAATGAACTATTGCAGGCGGATGTCGTGTAAGTTTGCGTGTACAGGTCGGGTGTTTTTATAGTAGCGGTTGAGTTTGTAACGGAGACTAATCTTTTAAAATATGAACACATGTCGTTTCTTCACGGACTATTAAAAATACCATTCTATATGACTATCAATATCGGCAGTTTACCTATAGATATTGTGCTGTGTATTGACTAGTTCACAAAATCACCTATTAATCATAAAATTGTTAATTCCGTAACACCCTAAATTGTTTAAACATTTTTTTTAAATTCTGTGCTCTGTACCCTACTTTGGGAACAGATTTGATCTACATGTATATTTCTCAAACGTCTTCTTTATCTTTTCGCTGGACAATCAACAGATGAGTTGTAATATAGATTTATGTTTACTTGCACGTTAAAATGTGGTGTGATTTGGAAACGCCACGCCTTTGAACGAAGAGGAATATAGACTGTGAATATTCAGCGTGAGAACACAGAACAGTGACTCCTAATAAGAATGGGTATAAAATCCAAAAGAAGGGTTCAATTAAATTGACTTGATTTTTTAACAAGAATAGCTAGATTTTGGTGCAGTGCATTCAAGACAAAGGTATTGAAGGTCATTTATTCTTTCTGGACCCTGTCCGCCATTGAGTGGTTGTCAAAAAGGAATTGTTTTGTATTTTATCATTTTAATGAAATTTCGTACACGTTGTTTAAAATAACCATTAATCTAAGACTAAATCAGAGGCGACCATATAACGCTGATATTATACAATATATACACTGCTCATCAATAAAAAATATGCAAAATCGGAAAAAATAAATACGAACAATCGCTTTTATTTTCTGAGCAATGCATGATATTCTGATAAATTGGATGTACATGTAGTATAACGGTATTAATGGTCTTGTGCCTGACATCACATCTCAGCTTCGCTAAGTGTAAAGAAAAAAGTTTCCAAATACTAATTGTTTGCTCTATTGGATTTTTATCATGCGCTTTCGAGTTTTCGAATTCAAGGCGTCAGAAATGCAAATCACGCAGTTGAAAATAGTTACAGCGTCGCAAAGTGTTTAAATGCTCAGCATTGGAACTCGATGTAATGTTTAAATCTTGAATTAAGTAGATTTACTGGCTTAATACTGGCTTAATATCCACATCTAATAAATTATTTAGCCTTTTATGGGGTAAACATGGATTTTCTCCTTGTGTACGGATAGGTCAATGACCTATTGACAACAGACATTTAAACCGCATTTCCAAAG
>JAVFBX010098779.1:0-16248 GCA_034783855.1 Mopalia kennerleyi | reverse complement strand
CTGCTCACCTGTCTGACCGAGATTAGCATGATAACCGATCTATACCTGCTCACCTGTCTGACCGAGATTAGCATGATAACCGATCTATACCTGCTCACCTGTCTGACCGAGATTAGCATGATAACCGATCTATACCTGCTCACCTGTCTGACCGAGATTAGCATGATTACCGATCTATACCTGCCCACCTGTCTGACACATATCGCGGAATGAAGTTTACGGATTTTTTTTAAAATCATGTGTGTTTTAGAATGTGCATACAAACCAGCACTTGCGTTATATGCTTTAACTAAACTTTCTAAGTTAAAACAGAAAGACGGCCGGATGGCTGCTCAGTCTAGGTTACCTATATTATAGCTGGTGATTCGGTGCCTAACTATGAGGGACGCGGGTTCGACTCCCGGACGGCTTTAACTGCAAACATTTCTGACTTAGAATCTGTTCCCAAAAGAACCAAAAAACTGCACAAGGTTTTTGTTCCTATGATGTATCTACACTGTTTCCGTTTTCTGACCTTGTCACACCAGACCACAATTACGATCAATCATTTGTGTTGTTTAGCCTCTTTGGTTGCAGGTTAATCTCTTTACTGGACCCGTATGAGCCAATCAGATCGTTTTCTATACTTTGCAATGATGTTCCGTAAATATAATTGCCCTTTGATCGATTTAAGGATCAACAAGGTTATTGTCTATAGCAATGTGATTAGCGCTCATGTAGTAGTAGAAAATGATGCATAACTATTATCAGCTTTGAACTTTAGGTAAACATACTTTGTTCATTGATACCGTCCATCCCGCGCCTGTTCAAGATAACACGAACTATGTGATTCCTATGTCTGGCAGTGTAATCTACCGTTACTGTCCGCGTGGTATGTGTTCCGTTCAAACTGAGAAATTTACCAGGTGAATTGATTTTAACAAGTAGACACCTTAAATACAACAAAGCCCCCATGCTTCAAACTGTTGAGCGTCAAGAGCCTCGTGCTTTAGCAAAAACCCGAATCACGCGTATATAAGTGTTTAGTCAAAAATAGTTCCTCTCAGAGGGACAGTCAAACTAATGGGGAAACATATAAGAAATTTTAATATTGTAAGGTAACAAAAACTTATTTCTTTTCAATGCATACAACATTGTTAAATTATGGTTTTATTCTATGATGGCGTCTCGCTTGTTATCTCTTTCAACCATTCACTCGAGCAATATTAATCACTGTGTAATAATATTGTTATATAAATATCTATTACTGCCTCATTCTTGGAAAGGTACTTTTCATCAAAAGCAGTTTGTATTGTCTGATCTAAATTGTGAACAGAAAAATCATGCATCATTTTGAACAAACCTTTACGGCTCTTGGCAGAAAATCCGATTGTAGCAATGTTATTAACTGTATGATGGGAAAATATTATTCAGACATACAGATGTCACAATATATAAAATACTAAACTCGAAATTTTCCAAACGTTATGACGTATAACAGACTTAAATCATGCTAGCCTTACAACATGGCTGCAGAGCTTTAGTGGTAGCATTTCACAATGTGAATTATGGTTAATTAATGTCTTCATCCAGAAAATAGACAGACGTTATCTGTTATAAGTGCTTGTGCTTTTACGCTCATTGACGGCTACAGTGTTTTCCACTTGACATTAGTCCCTTATCGCATTCTCCAGCAACTATTCGTGCATTATATATGCATTTTCTCTAGACTTGTTCTTAAATTGATAGATATGCGCTTATATAATCTCACATAACACGAGTAACTCGACACGGTTAATCTTTACTATCTGCTGATGTCTATTGTGTTTGACGTCGTCCACAATGGTATTTTGCTAATGGAATTATGGATGTCTTGTTACGGGAACGCCTAACTGCGGGATTTAACAGAGTATACGTTTTAGAACATAAACAATAAAACATGCAGAGACGGAGAAATGAATACATCCGGCTGGGATTTAACACTCGGCACTCGGCAATCCGGGTCATAAGATGTTGATAGAGGTTCAACGTAGAATCACTGGAATTGCTAATAGTTGACAATTTCTCCTTACCTCAACCACGCTGACAAGAACCTATTTACCGACGAATACACACTGTTCTTCACACTGTTCTTCAAACAAGCGAATTGCCAATGGTTTTAGAATACAAACCGTTAGTTCAGGAGTGCGTTTTGTTCTTAACCCAAATATTCTATAGAACGTCTCCTATTTTGTCAAGCGATAGACTTCCTAGACGATGATCGTAGTACACTCGGTTATACTGGAGTAAGATGTTATTACTATAGGGTCACATTTTAAATTGTTTCGCACATCGACTGTATGGAGGGAGAGGACAGGGGTGGATTCGCATATGTTCAATCTTATTTACGGCTTGGAAGTTTAATGACACAAACATTAAAAGGATTTTAATTTGAAGATTAATTATAACTGTTTGGTTATTCAAACGGATACCAAATTTTAAACTGTTGCATGCTCTAACCCATTCCTCACGTCAAGTCACAAATCTGTCCATGCTGTTCATCTAGACCACAAATGACCCGTTGTAGACAGACAGGGATTGAATACATTCTTTTATTGTTATATTTATCATGCTTTTCGCTATAAAGAAGCATGGCATTTTACAGTATACGTAGGGGTGCTATGATACAACCCTGAGCCAAATAAAACCTTAAATTATTTACAGAACATTTGTCAAGCAGTAAGAACTCGTGTATAACCTTTTAAGGTTTGTACATTTACTAACTATTTCCCCATAATTTATAAGTAGCATTATTTTTCTATACACTTGTAGGATACCTTTTAAGTTGACTGGTTTCTTGTTAACGTCGTTCGATTCAAGCTGAGTTTACATTATTTAAATTATGCATGGGGTACTGTACTACTATACCAATCTATTTGGCTTCTCGTAAAGTTGATAGGGACGAACCTCAGTCAGTATTAACGTGTATAGAGTTAACGTAGTGAACTTGATATCATACCAGTTTAAACCATTAGTTCGTATAGCCCTCTGGTTGACTGTACACCATTCAAGAGACATTTGGAAACTGTGTTTTGCCCCGGGGATCCTTTTTAGGTTAGCTAGCTCTCAGATAAAAGAAGTTGTGGGAGTCTACATGTCTATTAGATGTTGGTCTCTTAATGGAACGCCTTGTGAAATGAGATTCACATAACTGCGATAAACATTACTTAAAAGAAGCGGAAACATTATGAGCCATGGCTTTTACTCCACATAAAGTATACATGACATTAAAGCGACAATTGAGATTTGGGATTCCGATAAATTGTGAAAAACAGGAAACAGGATGCTTTTTGATCAAAACCTCTGAAATTCAAAGGCCCTTGGCAGTGCAACTGAAAGGGGCTACGAGTTGCTATAAGACTAAATAATTGTATTGTTTTAGTGGAGAGTCTGGTCTAATGGTGGATAGTATGCCTGGACCAATAGCTTTCTGTTGCCCTTGTACTCTCGGAGGTAAAGACACTAAGCCGAACTCTAAATCATCTGTCTGTGATTTTGTTGTATTACGTCCAGAGCTTGTCCTGTCTTTGTTTGTTGCCACTGTTGTCGAAGGTGATTTCCTTCACCCATTAGGATTGCATGCCGTCGTGTGAAATCACCGGCTTCACGCTGTGCCATCGCTCTGAAAGCGATGGAACCCTTTAAGGTTCTTCAGTTATGGGACTGCTAGAACCCTTTTTGGTTCTGTATGGAGCCCTTTGAGCAACTGTTCCGTGTATTTATCCCTATCGTATTATAGTGAACTGTTTTTGTCCTTATGGTTCCATTTAGAACCATCCTCTTTTGTAAAGAACCCTCAAAGAACCATTATTTCTAAGAGTGTATATAATTGTTACAATGCTCTGCATCTGGCTATATATTAGTATAAATATAACCTATTGTTTTATTAAACAGTCCACGTATATTGAGTTCAGCCGGTCAATAAATGGACAAGATGCAAAAATGGTCATATAACTAAAATGGTATTAAATCGTACTTAGAAGCGTTTGTGTTGGCTGCAATCAAGTGCAACAAATATGTTCAAATATTGACGCATAACTAAACTCTGACAAAAATGATTGGGTCGTACATAATATTCTACTTGTAGCCGACAATTCAGTAAATTGAGTACAAATGACTGTTATTAACTTGATAGTACTATATTAGGCCTAGTCGTTTTGTCTGCAGGCACAAATATGTCGGTAACAATACACTGATGAGCGCTATCACGTTAGCAAATGTAATTTCCGTTAAGTTACATGACCGTTCCGCCATATATAGTTATAATTTTTCTGTCAGGCTATGACTCGTTTCAGTTTCCAATCCCTGTTTTAGCAATAACAAATAATCTAAATGTCCATGATAATATAGATTGAATAAGTGTACTACTTATTGTTTGTACGAATTACCGTGGGTATCAGAGCTTATGTAGTGCCCAATTAAATCACACTGCGTATCTCACGTGATGCTTCATAGCATTTCAATTGGACGGGAGCCAGTTTTCAATTATACGTGTTGTGTCATGGGATAGTTACGCTCTGAGGCTAACAAGCTGAGAATAGCCTCTGACTAAAGACGCTATAATTCATGTATATATTACGCCGTCAGCTGTGGAAGAAAATTAACTGTACCTCAGGGCATTTGTATATTGGCTGTGTTCCTGTTTACTCACTGGAAGTACACTTCCGTCAAGTCAGAGAAATGTCCTTCAGCACGGCATAAATCACCAATCAATCAATTAATTTTAGCCTCGAACCTAATTGTGCTTTGTAGTGGGGTTGTAATTTTCTAGTTCGTCGTCTTTTAAAACATAGGTTTTTAGCGTCAAAAAACAAAAAAAATTATGAAGATAGAAGGCCCGTTTTGGTTGATTAGATTACAGTTCACAGCTCACGCGATATCCACAGTCCACCATTTTCTTGCTGGTTGAAGGAATTTTAAAATGCTTCGAAGGTATGTGGTCATTAAGCAGCAGTATTGTTATAATTTAACTCTCAGCCACCGTTTAGAATTACATTAGTTGATGAAATATTCTTTGAGTATACCTTCTCTACCCCATGCTAACATAGGTGCTGATAATTCATGCTGTGTTTTCCATATAGCTCGATTAGAAAATTAGAGAGCATAAATCAACATTAGAAATGATGCGAGTTTTACCTTTATGCATTTAATTGCAGAAAGTAGCGTCGTTTTAAACTGGACAAACTGCTGTATATATCTTAAATACAGAGAAGGGAAATTATGCTTGCCTCGGCTGGGACTTGAACTCGAGCCTCTAGTTAACACCGGATGCCTTTTCTAACCATCTGAGTTAAGAAGGCTAACGGCAGAATGGCTGATTGTTGTCATATATTTGGAATAAAGGCATGTTTTATGTGTGTCTAAACATTGATCACAATGGCACATATGCATTATGAAGCCGGTCTGTTTGTGATGTCTGTGTATTGAAGCCGGTCTGTTTGTGATGTATGTGTATTGAAGCCGGTCTGTTTGTGATGTCTGTGTATTGAAGCCGGTCTGTTTGTGATGTCTGTGTATTGAAGCCGGTCTGTTTGTGATGTCTGTGTATTTCCTCCTTTTTTCTTTTTGTTTGCCGTCAGAGGCGTTGGTGATGATATACGTGAACCATTGGTTCATATGAGTGAAATAACCTCACGTACGACATTAAACCTCAAATTAAACAATCTAAAACAATGTTAAAAACCAGCAAAACCAATTTTGTTGATATCCAAATTTGACACACAATATTTTTTGATGTTGTTTATATAGTGTGATATATATCACCATGTTCTTTACAGTAGCGAAGGCTTTGCTCGACTTTCTCGTTCTTATGTTAGATAACAGATTTTATTACCTCAAAACAGGCATTTCAAGAAGGGCCACACACGGTTATCGTGAACAACTGTCAGATGTAATCAATGTGAGTTACTAGACACTGGTGTTAATAGGTTTAATACACAGGTATAACAGCCATGTAACCATATTATGCTGATACCACTGTGCCATTTGCCTACAGACGCAGAGTTCGGGCTCTCTTGTCATACCATTTAGCCTTATCTGAAACTACAGAGGTGGAGAGAACACAACTGTGTATAAATTCAAGTTTCTGTATTACCAGCTAGTGTGATGTCAACTTAGAACTGTCCACTAATGTCTAGGTGACTGAATTTTCTGAGACATCTGATACGTCAAACGCATCCTTAGATCGCCTTGAAGCCTAGTTACAATTGTAGAAAAACAGTAGCAGTTTTCAACCCGCTATTTTTCTGTCTGTCAAAATGAATCTAGCCATAAAAGGTTACCGAAGAGCCAATGTACAAAATGGATTTGTGACACATGAAAAAGCATATTTACCTCACAAAAAGATTCGCAGCTGATTACTTAGGATATAAACCTGAAGTATGACGGTTGTTTACATAATAAGCTACTCTTTTAAAGCTCTCATTTGATTGGGTGCTTTGAATCTTGGAGTTATTACTCGCTTTGAGCTGTTCAAAGAATGTAACCAATTTCCATGGTTCTGTTGAAGTTCTAGTGTATTTGTGGTTAACCTGGGCTGATTGTATTTGTCAAAATATGCCGATCTCCTATAATATATTTCGTTAAATGCAGTTCACTTCAATTGTAACGAAAGAAACACAATTTTATAGCAGTGGTTAACAGGCATCTAGCAAGTAAAATATAAGCTATGAACTTAAAGACAATCGGTTTATTGTTAAACATAAATACCGATTGTTAAACATAAATACCGATTGTTAAACATAAATACCGATTGTTAAACATCAATACCAATTAAACCAAGATATATATTACACACATTTGTTTCTCTCAACTGAACAGTATATCAGAGTACTGTATTCCTGTGAATATTGGTACACATGTACGATTCAAAGGATGGAATTAATATGGCGCTCCATTATAATCCTCAGCTGTTAGCGGATTAATTTAACCGCTTACTTAACGAATAAAGATAGAAGGTAAAATATAACAGACATTTGAGTGCTTGTGTTGAGTTTCTTTTCTGCAGCATGTATAGGACCAAGCTGGTTAATAGAAGCTATCCTGGGCTAATTAAGTGGACGCCAGAGAGAATGGCTGGAGTAATTAATTTATAGTTAACAGCGGCTTCAGGCAAAGTTTAAAGAGAATAATTTGCCAAAGAAACATGCAAAGAAAGAGGGTTAGCCCCTGGTATACCAAGCGCTGGTGTATATGTAAGCTCTGGTCTACTTTGACATCAGTATCGAGACACCACGGTTTCTTATTCTATAATGCTTTATCAGACACATATTTACCAACTAATTTATTCAGGATGTACATAGATATTTTTATATGTAAAATAATGTGCACTATTTGGAAACGAATTTCGGAAATTTAAAACATTGGCTACTTTGGAAAAATTTGATTGGTCCGTCCTTCCATTCGTTTCTTTTTTCGTTCTTCCATTTGTTCGTTGGTTTGTTCACTTACGGTCATCTATGTAAATGTTTATTGCGGGAATATGTATTAATCTATAGAATAAATAGATATCAAATAGTCTACTCTTAGCCAGGGTGTTCTAGATGTTCAATGTGTAAATATATTTACTCGAAACGTAAAACGTATACCACAAGGATAACATCTGAGTTCACAACTGGATTCAATATTGGCTATTATTGTTGGTAGAGGATTGTTATTTTTCAGCATGGAGGTGAGAGGCCTTCGTGTAACAAGAAGAACACATGAACCCAGAGCTAAATATATCTCGCCAGTCATTGGATAAGACATGGTGTACATTTCCACTCGAAGATATCTAGAATGTTCTTATCAACTAGTCTGTCAATGTAGTTAAATAATGAATCAATCCATTAGCCTGTCGATCAGTCAGTCAACAACTCGCCTTTTTCAGTGTAAGATTCTGCAAACAAATTTGGCTCGCAGGAGATGTTTTTTCAAGACGAAGTCCGGGTTGACAGCCTGTGATATTAATACATACAAAGGAGACAGAATCTTGTTTATTATTTCCCTTTGAACAGAAGCCCACATATGCCGTGTTGAAATGTTGCGGAACACGGAAGTAATCCGGAATTTATAGTAATAGTATTAATACGATTAACTCATGCTGTACAAAGTGGTGTGTTGGCGTGCTTCTACTTAGCGCCGAGAAGCCTTGTAAAAATAAGCAATTTTATTCCAAAATTAAACATTAATCACCATTTTAAAAGTGTTGCAAGATGTGTGATGGAAACCATACAAGACTGCATTAAATAAATAAGATACCACGTGGCAATCCAGCTGTGGACGATAGCAGGCGCAATCGTTTATTATTTATAACATTTAACTGCAATATAAGACGTCCTATTCCGGTTGTAAAAGCTGTTCACAAGTATTAAAGCATCTTACGCGCCAACTACGCAACACAATTATCGATGTGGTCGGACAGGTTCTTCACCTTGCTCGCTGTATCCTCCACGTAATTGATAGGCTCTTGAGCAGGTCTGCGATGTCTTCTCTCCGTGCAAATCTGGTTGTCTATAGTCCGTTGATGTAGGACGCCCATGGCGCTAAATGGTATTATTGATTTCCCATTAGAGTCCCCTGTGATTAAGCGCCGCGGGTCAATGGCACCAGAAAGTAGACACAAAGGTACGTTACTCCTGATATGAGTATAGTTGTCCAACAAGAGTTAGCTCCCTGTGTGTGGTTTGATTAACTGATACATTTGTGCCGATGGACCATTAGTTACCGACAAAACAGAGACACACATTTGTCGCTTTAATGCGCCTGGTACAAAGTAACTAAAAGTTGTTTCACATATAACATGGAACCTTAAGTTGAAGATTGCTTTAATTTGATAATTGCTTTTATCAAACACTCATTTCTTGTTATTGTCGAACACATTATTACCTACAAGCGTGCACACCTGAAATAAGCACGGTGACGATTTTGTTCTGTAATCTCTGGCCAGTGTTGTAACCGAGAGGCAAACTTGTGCCTAAGACAATAAAGATGAATTGAATTGAATTGTAATCACAATCGCTAATATATCGGTATAATAGAGGAGGGGGGTAATGGGGGTTGGCGGGGGAGGGGAGTGGTTTTACAACAGTAAGTCCATCACTTTTTCAGACAAAGACATTGAAGCTTGAGTACAGATTTGATCGAAACGAGTTGGACAAATAAGAGTATTTGAAATTTATTCGAGGCAGAATTAGTAGAAGAAAAGCCCGTCCTTTTTTCCAAACAGAGCACTGAGTTTATTTTATATCGTATTAAACCCTGTAACTTTAATAAAGATGTTTCTGCTGACAATTAATGGTAATACTAGATTTCCATTCTCAATTGATTATTTGCATATTTAGAATGGGTTTTCTTAGCATAGACCGTGCATTAATTTCTAGTACATGAAGGTCCGGTGGATCTATTGTAAAAGAATGTAGACATTAACCTCAATTGTAGTGAACACCACGTCAATGTGGTTTTATAAAACATAATTTTATGTATAATTTGTTAAACTTATGTGTATTTTCAAAACATAAATTTTCACCTTTCACATAATTCCCCACTTAGCTTTTCTTGAGTGCTTTAGCCTACTCGTCATAGATTCGCTTGTTAAAAGAATGCAAATATGGTCTTCCTACACCCGATTTGTGAATTTGACAATTTCTAATTTTACGTGTATAATACGGTAAATATAAAACTAGAACAGGATGGGTAATAGAGAGCTTATAAAGTCTCCATAACATTTTTGTATGGATTCTTTGGGGGCTTTTTTTATCCCACGTGATTTTCCCGGAGAAAAATTACATTTAATTAGTTCGAAGGTAATTTTGTCAGGGCCATAGTCATAAAATATTGAGTATCCTATAGGACTCTTTTGTGAAACCTATAGGGCCTTATTACATTTAAGAAAACCTATAGGATTTTCATTGAGCCTATAGAATAATTTAAGATTTTTCTGTAGTGCTCGCTCACATGTCATCCTAAACCATTCGCAGGTAGCTTTGGGGGTCGGGAACCAGTGATCTGCCGACATGTTCCTTCCTACACATATACACTACACAGAGATCCGACGTACATTGCGCCATGTGCCTGTGATGTCATCCGCTCTACTCAATTGGTATCCAATCGTAGTTCTCGCGAGAGTTTATATAGTGGACGAGACTAAAACAACTCTTGTACACTATATCTTGCCATCGCGCATTAATTTCCGTCAATATTTAGGACGACATTTACCACGGATAAACAAATGAAAGAAGTTCAAAACAAGATTGGCTGGGTGTATTTTTTAGTCAAAGTCTCCTAAGAAGTAGAATCGCTTATATTTAAGAATGATTTACATCAATAATCGGTTAAAACCCGCGAGGTTCTCGTTACTGTGGTATTTTCTCAACGCTCCCGCCATTTTGTTACCATCAAGTACCATCTAGCTGTTTAGCGCAGACTGGGAACTTTGGGATAAACTTGCACCATTACTGTCTTACCAGGAAGTGACGAAGGGCTTCTACATTACAATAAGCCATACGTTCATACAAATTTGAAAATGTGTTATGTAGGTCAACATAAAATTAGACAATTTTATTCCTTTAAAAAGGATTCCACTTGTAAGCATCTTTATAATTAGTTAGTTTGTTTCATTTGGCTGACTGGTATCTTTAAAAAGGGAATAAGATTGATGTATAGCCGAATGACATCAAGGTATAGTTCCGGTGTACTTATTCAGCTGTAATTTGTCTTGCTACCACTGCACAATTTACGCCATTTTAGCGGATATCACTACATTTAGACATTCAAAATGGTACTAGATTTATGACTAAGCGAGCTGTACGTAAGGCATGGAGGTAAGCTGGCTTTCAGTTTTAATCAAATTTCTCACACGTGACAGATTTATGAGTATGGACACTATCCATACACCTTAATAAACTTAAGGAATGTCACATCTATTTAAGACTACGCACATGCATTGTATGAGTACATCAGGCTCTGAACACAGAACACCATCATGTTAACTGTGAAATCTCTATATAACATACATGTTGATAAGTTGATGTTAAAAAAGGGGCATGTCCACTAAAGTTTGATGTCCGAGATGATGCGGACAATACATTTTAGTGTAGGCATCAAATGGTGCAAAAAAAAAAGAGCTAAATCAAGGGGAATAACTCTCCATATACTGTCAGTCATAAGCTCTTGGTTCCACTGGGAAACATTGTGATGAAGATCGCTATGGTAACGCTGTCCATTTACAAGCCCCTTTGAATGGGTTTGACAAGTAAGCATTCCGAGAATTACTTGTCTACGGGATTTCACAGGTGTCGGCTGAATGATAAACTAACACGAAATTTATCAAAGTTCTTACACTTTGGCCTCAGCGGAGAGAGAATTAGAGATTACTCACATACAATGTATCCAGTCTGTTCCCCGTCCATTAATTCAGCCTGTTAGCAGCATACAGATGAGTTGATTTACATCAGTTTGATGTGTCGGATGTGGTATTGTGTTAGTTTGATGGCATTGGAGAATCAGAAGTTTTGTCGAATAGGATTTTTTAAGATAATTGTTACGTCATTTGGGTAACGGAAAGTCAGACATCTTCAAGCATAAGTTATTTGTTTTTTAATTTTCTTTAGTTTTATATTTTTTATTACTTTTTTTGACTAACTCTATATGCAAGATTCTACATTGTTCAACTTCACAATTGATCATTTCACCATTTCGTGAATAAAATAACTTTTCTGATTTTAGACCGATTCTTATGAAATGACCAGATTGAAGATTTACTACCAAACGTGTGCTAGACACCTGATTCAACACCAACCGGATGTAGCTTTTCCACATTCCCGTCCTTAACTTTAATGAGTTAAAAGGTTTCTAGTTTCCGGCCTGCCTTCCTTACGCAAGATGGGTTATCCTGTTTTGAGCTGCACAGTGAAGCAACTGTTCTAAGAGGCTATATAGTTACACAGTTCTAGTGTTGGCGGACGTTACGTTTGAGAAACCAGGCTATTAGCGTTGAGTAGTTCTTATCAGCTATACGGGCGAGGGCAGGCGTAGAATAGCACAAGTACACGCTACACTGACGAGTCTATTTTCTCTGTTACAGAGCTAGCAGTATGTTCCACTAGACCGTTTTGTTTTTACACTATGTATGAACTTTTGTGTTGGCTTTTATTTTTAGATAAAACCAAAATGCAGAAAAAAGACCAATGGGGCAACTTGTATAAACGTGAATAAACTGCTCCTTCTGAACAATGCAACTAATAGAGTTGTTCTAACTGCGTCTAGATAAGTATAAAAGTGTCCGAAACATAGACTAAGATCCAATATACGTTGAAATATAATTGGGTTATAATATACTAGATATCCGCTTTGTTATTTTGACTGAGAACATTGGAATGATAAACTGGGTAATAGAAAGTTAAATACAAAGCCACCAACGGAAGAAATCTTTACATTTTCAGCCCGGGTCAAGCTATCCCTCTTTGTGCCGTACTAAATATTAAAATGAATCAATTGAAGTATTATAAACTATAATAATTGTTAATGTAATATTAGGCGAATGAAATGTATATGCTTTGAATTTAGTTTAGAGTAAAGACAGAAACGTATAGAGAACGGAAACATTGCTTATATCCACGGTATAGAGAAAGGAAACATTGCTTATATCCACCGTATAGAGAAAGGAAACATTGCTTATATCCACCGTATAGAGAAAGGAAACATTGCTTATATTCAACGGGGATTGCACTCGGGTCTCTGTGTCTATTGATTCGAACCCCGAACCTTTGATTTACACTCTCTGAATACAAATTGTCAATAAACGAAGTGAGAAAAATTTGTTTGCCTTTCCCGAGCACCAAGACTCTCTGAATCTATATGTATTTAACAAAGAACACTTACAAAAAAGAGGAACTTTATTGTTTCAGACTGGACAAGATATAGGTGATATTAGTAAATGCTCACTAATTCACCGTTCAGTTGCTGTTCAAGATTATTAAAAATAACTACTATAGTGAACTCCGTTATAGGTGGATCCAAATACAGGAGAAGGACGAATGGTTTTTTTAGACCAAGTTTTCGACTGCTGCCGATATTCATGTATATGTAATAAAGAGACGTGTGGTTATAATGAACTAACAAAATGCAAATTTTCTGAGTCACTTTTCTGCTGTATTTTTTATTTTATTGGTTTATGAGAATTCTGAGCTACTTACAGCACAATTATTATAGAGTTTCTATGAGTACATGTACCAGTAAACGTACCAACCCTTTTGGCTGTCGGCTTCCTCAAGTACAATACACATATTGTCCTCGTATGTTAACAGTGTTTATAAAGTCCCCACCACTGAGCGATAAGCTATATAATGTGTGGTTTATTATCCACAGAACGACTTGATTAGCATAGAAACGAGCGCCCCCTGGTGGCAGGTTGTTTATTTGGATTTCCTCCGCGTTATAAGCGTGAATGACGAGAAGGCAACGCGGGCCACGCGTGTCTTCGGAATAATCTGTGTGGACAATTAGTATCCACCGAGATGGAAATAGTACTTGGCCACATATACTCTTTGATTATACGCTATCTGTCAACTATAAACAAACATTAATTTTTAAGACGCCAGATTTTATAGAATTTGAAGCCAGTTATATCTTGCCTTGAGGTTACACTTATTCATAAATATTCTCTCTTGTGTCACACTTCGTATAATTGTTATTATCAATATTTATGTATTTCACTGTTGTTTATCAATATTAATTCTCTTATTCCTCCACTATGATGTATTAGCTGTATCGACCAAGGCACCCTTGTCTAATACCCAGAATCACACACAACAGAAAGCAAGCCAGTTGTTCCCGACACATCGTTCTAACTCTTGAAATGTATATAAAACAAAATAACTGGAAATATGCGTTTCCCAATTTGATAATAGTCCAGCGGACGTCTGGGAGGGAGCTTCAATAGTTCCCCTGGTGCTGTTATCGTATTAAATGAGCGACACAAAGCCGATGTATCTTCGATGTCTTTATGCTGACACCCGCGATTGTCATTTATTGTCATTGTTGCCAATGGCATAGCCTATAATTCACTAAACATAATGACTGATATATTGCAAGAGGAGGCCTTTCTTGATGATCTGTTAAAATGACAAATCGCCGACTTAGACCGCAAATTCGTCATAAGCTGCAATTTAAGAAAACATTCACACCCGACCCTATAGGGGACCAAACCGCGGCAAATAGTAAAAAAGCCAAAGACAAAAACCCACGACTATAAAGAGCAATCTTCCATGTGAATATGTGAGGTGTCTAACTCTCTCTAGACTGTCTTGTGTCTTCCATGTGAATATGTGAGGTGTCTAACTCTCTCTAGACTGTCTTGTATCTTCCATGTGAATATGTGAGGTGTCTAACTCTCTCTAGACCGTCTTGTGTCTTCCATGTGAATATGTGAGGTGTCTAACTCTCTCTAGACCGTCTTGTGTCAAGGTGATTGACTTTCTCAATAAAACACATTTAGCCCGAATAGCTTGAGGCCTTCCTAACCATTAGTTGGAGTGATTCGAGAGTTAAGAGATTTTTTCCCATTCTTAGTCAATAAAATGGACACGGCTTTCTAAAAAAACTCAACCGTTCTCCACTGTAGAGACAATAGCCCTTAAGACATTTGACAGTGGAATCTGTAATGTTGAATGACTGGTATTGGACTGTTCAGTTGAAGAGACAAATTGAATTTGAATATACATCAGCCATTCGTGGAGTAAATGCACATCTCAGACATCTTATCCCCTCCTGTTGGTTTTCTTGGACTGATGGTTGGCCCTTACCTGGCTATTGACTCTTGCTAATGGTATCCAGTGATAATGACTTTTAATTACGACCATTATTTTAAGTTATAATGAGCAGCTGTGAATTCTTCCAAATGAAATTTAGCGGAGATTTATGATTTATACAGATCTAATTAAGGAATCTGATGATAGCATCACAAGCAGTTTCAAATAGCACATTTTTCGCAATTACACAAATGCATCTCAACGGGGTTTTTAGTGTAAACCAATATGAACATTGTTCTGGAATTTAACACTTCCATATCGTCATTAACAATGCATTATCTGGAATCAGATGTACAAAATTAGTCCCTTTCTGAATCCCTTTGCTGAATTAGCCTGGTTAGAATCAGATTGGGATGTGTTTCTGAAAATTAGCAAATGAATACGCCTGTTCTATAGCTGTGTCTATCGCGTCTCATTGAACTCAGAATGACAGGTGTAAACTATGTAGGGATACAACTACTAGGGGTACTTGTGTTTATTTATACCAATATTGCGTAAAGTGTGGCGCCAAGCGAACATGTCAATGTTTTATTTCCATTGGTGAACATTTACGTTCTTATAAACTATGGAAAGTTACTCTGAGTGAGAGCCCAGTGGCAAACTTATCTGCGTGCAGTCTTACTGAATATTTGCAATAACTTTAGGGGATACTAAAGAAACGGGCAATTTTGTTTAAACTGTATCATATATCATATATGCCATTTGAGAAAATCCATGTGTATCGTATAATTAAATGAGGAGTGCGCAACTGTGGTTTAGGGGTAAGCGTGTCGGCCTACTAATTGTACTTCGTTGTACCGCTCAAAGGTTCGGGACCGTATGTTGATGATCATGTATATTATTCGGTCACACGATGTGGCTACGGAAAATCGCCGTCGTGGTTTTGGGTTTTTTTTGCAAGGTTTCTTTATGGGTATCCACTGTATTAAAGCAAGGAACAATCTGGAATGGACACTCCGTCGGCATATAAATGAAACACCGTTATGTGCGACGTTAAACCCCAATCAACGAAACATATTGAAGCTTTTTTTATTAAATTAAATTATTTTCGGAACTCTTTCAGCATAGCTGTCGTTTTCATGATACTTATATTTTCGTTATATATGTATAATAGTCAGTAGATGTCCCTAGGATTCGCATCTATGTACATAGATAACAGACTTCGCATCTATGTACATAGATAACAGACTTCGTATCTATGTACATAGATAACAGACTCCACATCTGTGTACATAGATAACAGACTCCGCATCTGTGTACATAGATAACAGACTTCGCATCTATGTACATAGATAACAGACTTCGTATCTATGTACATAGATAACAGACTCCACATCTGTGTACATAGATAACAGACTCCGCATCTGTGTACATAGATAACAGACTTCGCATCTATGTACATAGATAACAGACTTCGTATCTATGTACATAGATAACAGACTCC
>JAVFBX010098668.1:0-16250 GCA_034783855.1 Mopalia kennerleyi | reverse complement strand
ACTTTGATACCACTTAAAATCGTAGCGATCTGAATTTATTGATAAAAGCTAATTTTGGGCGCTAGTGCCTCTTTAATTCAGGGGTTTTCACATATATGGCGGCGGGAAAATTTGGCCGAGTCAGAGGTCCCCAGGGGAAGTCGCGCGTAGGCCGCCTAAATCGGTGGGACGGCTAAATACAGAACTGACGAGGCTATATGTGCTTCGACCCGTCTTTAACTCTACATTTATTACGGTACACGATAGATTTGTATATTAGCGGTACGTACCATACATAGATATTTATTGAAGTTCAAGTTTATTCGGGCAAATGATACATTTTTCGGGCCGAAAATAGTCTGCCCCCCTAAAAATGCACCTTCCCCTACGCCTATGAAACAGTCATTTTGAATGTTGTCTCACTTTATCCAGTATTAACAAAAACTGTTTTGACTATTTCACTGCCTTTACTTAGATGAAAATTCTGGTTCATTCTGCCATAAGGCTTTGTAGCTCAGTCGGTTTGAGCGCTGGCTCAGCTAGTCAAACACCTAATCCCAGTGGAGGCAAGAAAAACTTACTTTCTCTACAATAATTATATGATATATTTAAATATCTGTGTTACCTTTCTCAGGTGGCCTGTTTCATGTATTACTGTGTTGAGAGTGGAGATTTAACAGCCAATGGCCCAGTACCAATAGAAAGTTTGTTCATTTATCGACCGGACCGACGTATCGAAATCTGGAGATTCTTCTTCTATATCTTTATACATGCAGGGTAAGAGGAAGAGGTTTCTGATATCTTATTGACAAGGAGAAGAAAATTGTCAGAACTAGGTTTAGTCAACAAATATTCTCAGTCGCTTAAACGATAACCACATCACTGGTCATGTCCCAAGATTATGTGCTAAAATGATCTTTATGCTTGTCTACCATAAAGGGTTCAAAGTAGGTCTAGTGACTCTTGTCATGTCATTATTATTAAGTTATGTATAGATCTGAGATAATCATACATTAAACAACATCCAATTATAAGCTGTGGGGTTCACCAAATGCGACTATTTCTAAAAGAAGAGCCCAATGACATGGTTCTGCAGTTGACACAGGGACTTACCTAAGGTTGTGGCCCTGGCAAATTCAAAGAGAGTTCCAAGGGAATTCCCAGCTAAGATTTAACTAAACTTGTGGCCAGGGTAGATCCCAAGGGAATTCCCAGCTAAGATTTAACTAAGCTTGTGGCCAGGGTAGATCCCAAGGGAATTCCCAGCTAAGATTTAACTAAACTTGTGGCCAGGGCAGATCCTAAGGAAATTCCCAGCTAAGATTTAACTAAACTTGTGGCCAGGGCAGATCCCAAGGGAATTCCCAGCTAAGATTTAACTTAGCTTGTGGCCAGGGCAGATCCTAAGGAAATTCCCAGCTAAGATTTAACTTAGCTTGTGGCCAGGGCAGATCCTAAGGATTTTCCCAGCTAAGAATTAACTTAGCTTGTGGCCAGGGCAGATCCCAAGGGAATTCCCAGCTAAGATTTAACTAAGCTTATGGCCAGGGCAGATCCAAAAAGGTTAAGTATTACCTCTTGGTGGGAGGCCGAACTGTGATTGGTTTATGGTTTTGTCACATCTCCATCTAACAATGATAAAATATTAGGGAACTTATTTAAATATAAGTTCCATCATATTGATAAGAGTCTATACTTGTCCACAGATGCAATGGTTAGAGTTCAGTAACATCTGTGTTGAGTCCAAAAAATTCCCTATGGTTTTTCGGAGTTGTTGCTATACTTTACTGTGGTAACTCCTCAGTGGTAGTCATAATACAACAGTTAGAGACATATCTTTCATCTATGTTTTAGGTGGGTGCACCTGTTTTTTAATCTGCTGGTTCAGATATTGGTGGGCTTGCCACTGGAGATGATCCATGGTTCGGTGAGAGTGGGGACAATCTACCTGGCAGGTGTTCTGGCAGGTAAGCAAGATACAACTGGTATTGATGACCAATGGCTCTTATAGCAGTGACATTCTGAAAAATTCTGATTTAAAAAATAACTTAGATAATCCAGGTGTTGGTGGGTTTATCTTGGTTAGAGTGGGACATCTACCTGGTTGGTGGTCTGGCAGGTAAGTCAACAGAGAACTGAGACAGCTGGGCTTACCCTTGGAAATGATCCAATGATCGGTCTTAGTTGGAATATTCTACCCAATAGATTTGTTTGATGGGGGTGTAACATAATTGGTATTCAAGGGTATTTCACTAATATGATGACAGATTGTCCATTTCACACTGTTCCCTGCTTGAATATAGTGGAACACGGACAGGAAACCTTGTAAAAATCATCCCCTGTGATTGCCAGAGCCACATCTTGTGACATACTCATATACCGGTGTTTTACCTGATGGTCGACAGACGGATTCAAACCCCTGAGCAATATGGGTAGTAGGATTAGCAGATAGACTCACTAACCACTGATTCATCTCAGTTTCATAGGTCAGTTTTTGGGACCCTCCATTATTACCTTTATACATACATGCTGGAGGCTAATATCTAACATGTAATGTTTACACAGTTTTTGTTTGGGAGGATAAAAGTTGATTTCCTGTTGGAAACTGACGTGACATGGAGTTTTTGTTTTTGGTTCCTATTTATCAAAATATTGTTTATTGTCTCTGGTTCCAGTGACCAATTCATGATAGTTTCTATTAATAATCAAATTTGCTAATTCTGTTTTAAGGTAACTTTGTTACAAATGGAATATAATGGGTACAAATATTTACAGCACAAACCAAAACTATTGAAATATGTTTGAAATTGACAAGCATTTCTATTTAATAGCTGTCATTTATGTTGTGTTCCCTACCATTGTATCCGCTTCCAGCATGGCTTGTTCTCTGTCGGCAGGTTCGTTGGGGACGTCGGTGTTTGATATGGAGGCTCTATTGGTGGGAGCCTCAGGGGGCGTCTATGCTCTTCTGGCCGCTCATCTAGCTAATATACTACTGGTAAGCTTGAACCTCTAGTTATTCTTTAGCTTATATTTTACAACATAACATGTTCTTCCTGAATTGAATTTTGGACACACACAGTCATCTAGCTAAAATGCTATTTGTAAGTCAAATAAAATGTCGTTTGTTTTCTCTTAATATTTCACAAAAATTATGTTCTTGCTAAATTGACTTTGCTTCTATACCATCATGTAACGGTCATTTTTTTAAACCAATATTTAACTAAATTGTATATCTTTGCTGGTCGTACACCATGATCTAAGTAATGCGCTACTTTGTAAAAAAAATTCTGGAGTGTAATATTTCACCAAGGTTATATATTGGACTTTTGCAGTATCATCATCTACATAATATGCCACATGTTACTTAATTTTCATTTTTTTAATCTAACATTTGATGAAGTTATATTATCTTCCATATTTGACCTTGTCCTCTTGCCATTACATCCATTACCTTTTTTCGTAATCAATTAAGAGGTAAAGATTGTTTTGTGTTACGACCTACACAGTACCTTTAAGCCCCTTGACAAAGTGCAGTATGTTTAGAAGTAGATGCCATCAGTCAGCTGATCAGGAACAAATTTGTCAACAGAGGTTTTGTGCAGAACACATAAAATTCTTTAGGTCTATTTAAAGCCGAAACATTAACTAAGTCATGTTTAGTGTTTGCTTCAATCATAAATTTTTCCAGTTGATGTCAGATAAATCTCAAATAATAACTCTTTGTCTTTTTTTTCCAGAATTTTGCTGAAATGGAGTTAGGTATTTTAAAATTGGCAGCTGTTTTTGTCGTTGGTAAGTTTACATAGTCAAACAAAATTTAATAACTTGCATTACTTTAAATGGAATTACCAGTGTAGTGCAAATGTGGGAAAGAAAAATATTGCTAAGTTTATTAAAAATGTCTCCAAAGTAATCCTGGCTACACTTTATTACTGATTAAAAAGGTGCTAAGCAAATTGACCTTTCCTTGGTGGGAATGAATGAAAAGCAATACGGTCTTACTAGAGGTTCAAAATACACATCATTGTACTGTCTGTCAAAAAACTTTCATACCATTGTTAAGATTACCAAGAATAGGTGATGGGATAGTTTAAAAAGACAACAAAGTTTTGATTTATTGTTGGCTATAGACCAGCTTCTGGTGATCTGTTACCTGATGTATTTCTTGTTTGCTTTGTTCCAGCTAGTGCCGATGTTGGGTTTGCAATCTGGGACAGGTATTCTAACGAGGACAAGACACCCCCAATTGGCTACACATCGCACTTAATGGGCGCACTCGCTGGCCTTACCATTGGATTGGTTGTGTTAAAAAACTTTGAACAAAGACTCCACGAACAATATATGTGGTGGATAGCTCTAGCACTTTATATGGGCTGTATTGGATTTGCAATATTTTGGAATATTTTTTATTATTGACCATTTTAAACATAGCATTCATTCCATGGACCTTCATATATTCCTGTGAAAGAAGAGGAAGTAGTGACTCAATTGAGGATGTGTCTTGATGTAAGTAATGTTTGAAAAAGATATCAGAAGTGGCGGACATGTAAGGTTATGTCATTGTGCTATTTTGTAGAGATTCAGTTTTATTAGAATGTAAAAGCGATTCAAGAATGGAAATGTTTAATTGTTTTTAAATTCTTGTAATAAATTTGGAATCCAGATTGTCCATAGACAGAAGAGGGTGAGAAATTTAGTATTGAAAGAAACATTTCAATTCCAACAATCACGGATTTGTTCAGTTCTTCATAACAGTTGTTGCCATTAACTCAACAAACTTTTTATTCACATTTTGTACAATCATTTTGGATGAATTTGTTAAATATTTTAATTTTTTTTTTGTGAAACACTCTAGTCAAAGAAATAAACGAGGTGTAAATATGTCACTGAACCTATAAAGGTGTAAAAGAAAATCTTTGAAATCCATTATGTAATTTTCTTTACTTCAATTTATCCACATAGTCTATGCTGATGAATTTACATGTTTTTGAAATTCAGTGAAATTGTTAGAAAAAAAATAAACTTGGTATATAAATTAGTAGTTTTTTGAGTCTGTACCATTTTGTTGGAGATGGCATCAAAAGGTAGATTTTGAAGTGGTAAAATAGTAGCTTCGGCTGAAGAATATTTGTATAATCAACCAGGACTTCCTGGTTATAAAGCGGTTATTAAATCACATAAATATGCACTTGAGCCAAGCACTCTGAAGGAAACTACATTTTTTTCTTTCTTCTTCAATATAAAGAGAAAAATCTACAATTCTACAATACAAAGAAAGGTGTGTCTGGCTTAAGAAAATTTAATTTTGTCTGTCTATATATAGACCAGGTCAAGCAAAGGTGAAGAATAGTAACAAGGGGGCGTATTGGATTCTCGCTGATTGATCATGCAATTTCATGAAGTGAAGAGTATATCCCAGTAATGTCGAGACAACTTTAACTTCAAAATGAATCATAATTTTTAATATCACTATTCTGCTGTAAAAATTGAAAAGAGTGATTTGGTTTTGAGATATGAAGTCTTCAAGGCCAAAGTTCAATTTGTTTGTTTGATTGGAGTTTAACGACGTACTCAAGGGTATTTCACTTATAGGATTGTCCACTTCACAATTCCTTGCCTAATTACAGTGGAAAACCGAGAAGAAACCTTGTAGAAAACACCCCGCGATTGCCGTAGCCACATCGTGTGACACCCTCATATACCTGAGGGTTGATAGACGGACTTGATTTGGTCAACATTACATCGAAGTAGGCTTTAGTAGCCAATGTTTGAAAGAACCAAATAATAATGGGCATTTCTTATTAGGATAGATACTCCATATATCAGTACTTTACAGGACCCGTCTTGGAAAGGCCATCAGTAAATCAGGATATCTTATCGTGTATTCAATCATTGCAGCCATGCCATTTGTTTGATGTATTGACTTAACCGTCCACTATGATTAACACTATACCAAAACCTAAACCAACAAACTTCTCAACTGTTGATTTCCGCCATGAAGATAGAACAAGGACAAAAATGAATATGTGCTCATGCAAGTTTACGCTACCCTGGCATCTTATACCACAAGAACAAGCCTCTTTAAATTGTACTGCTGACTGAAATCTGTTATTATTTCCAGAGCATAACACTCTGAAAGGCCTTGAAATTAAGTATCAAACATACCACATTCATTCTGATATCTGGAGACTAATAAGTTGTCAAAGTTTTAATACTTTTTGTCCTACACTTAAGTGAATCGACCAATTCAAATTAGGTGGAGTTATTATGACCAAAATTTGAATCTTACATGCATCATAAATGAACAGGGCATGTAGTGTAAGTCGTATTACTGGACCTCCGGGTACCTTATTTCAACGTTTGTCGCTATGGTTTGAAAACCCATCTTCCAGAGCCATATTTTGTGTTTCTGTTGGGTCAGGTTATAGGACTGGGTTGATTGATTGATTGGTGTTATACGCCATGCTTAAGGGTAATTTCACTTACATGACGGCGATGTATTCCAACAATAATGACACTAACACAACCAAGATGTGAAGCATTTCCTCCAGTGCTATGTTAAGACTGTATTGCTACACTTCAAACAAACTGCTCTAAGCCAGAGGGCAGCTATAGATCTGGGGAGGGAGAATCGAACTGCTCTAAGCCAGAGGGCAGCTATAGATCTGGGGAGGGAGAATCGGCATCTTTTTAACTTCATGTTCATCTTAAAACTAGAGAGAATGTAGAAGGTACCTGGAATTGGAGTGGACCACATGACCAGACGTACAGGCTCTATTGCCACCAGGTAGGCATTAAATATGTCAAAAGAATCTTGTGAATTGCACGAGCCAGCAGACAAAATTCTTTGGCCTTGAATTTATGTTTTAGCATTGGTAAGGTAAAGGATTTTTAGGGATCAATCCAAAAGGCTTGTAGCATTTGACTCCATTATTTGACCCTAAAACTCCATTATTTGACACTAAAATTCCATTATTTCAACCACTGGGTAAGGTATCAGAAAGACTACAAGAAAACCTTTCATTCAGAGTTGAAGGTCACTGCTATAATTGCCAACAATGATCATTGTACAAACTCTAAGTGTGGAAGAGCAAAGCCAGAGTGGTGATAACAGAAGGCCATGGCAGGGCATACTAATGGACAGACGGCATGTCACATAACAGAAGGCCATGGCAGGGCATACTAACAAACAGACGGCATGTCACATAACAGAAGGCCATGGCAGGACATACTAATGGACACACGGCATAATGTCACATAACAGAAGGCCATGACAGGACAAACTAACTGACACACGGCATAATATCACATAACAGAAGGCCATCATGGCAGGACAAACTAACCGACACATGGCGTAAAATCACACAATTCATATACTCTTATGTGTAAAAAGAAAACCAGGAATGTGAACAGTTTTGAAACAAAATATGAAGCTTATTTAATCACAAGGGCAACATATAAAGTGTATAAGTTTTGCACAGGTCCAGTACAGAGCTGACATTTACAGGCTTATATAATGTATATATTTGTACAGATCTTGGTTATAACAAGGTACATAAAATAATACCTTCAGAATACAAAAGACTTTGTGCTTCTACCATTCAACAGTTTATGTCAGTACCATTCTGTTAATAAATACTCGAATATAAATCTAAAATCAATCAACTAAAAGTTTTTTAAAAAAAATTTGAATAAAAACCGAATGAAAATACGTGCATAACTGAATATGTATGGTAGTTTTAGGTTCATTTTGTTACAAGAATTTCCAGTATTGCAAAAATCAATGACAAAATATATTCCACCAATATAATTTTAACACAGGGAAGAAGAGTAATATAAATTACAAGTATTTATAGTAAAATAAAGTGTCAAACTTATAAGACAGTTATTGAAATTAATTAATAAAATTGCCTTGCAAACTACAACTTCTAAAAGAAACTTGACAGTAAAACATGTGTATAAATTTGTTTGGTTTCACTTGTCATATTTAAAAATGTTGAAAATAACACAGACACTACATTTAGGCTGTGAAACCCGGTATCTAATGGACATAAAAAATAACATACACGTCACATGTACATTTATGTAGAATTGACATACAGATGTTTTCAGTATCACTCATTTATTTATATATACAGCACATTGTCCATAGTATTGATAAGAATATCTACACAAGGCAATAGTCTGGGGAAAGTTCACTGGGCTCTAGAATAGTAGAGAGTGTAGGAGAAGATAACTTGCGGGTAGTGTGTGAGCCACTCAGCTGTAAATGAGTAGTCTCCCTTGTTTGCTCAATGTTCACAAGGACAAAGCGATGTAATAAGCATAACGTGAGGGAAATACATCACTTGGGCTTCACTTTATACATCAGCTACAAACATAAATCAGTCCATCATCATCCAGATATTGAATACTTTGATACACATATTTAGACATACATAGATTTCACATATATATTTGGTTGTCATAATATTATAATCAGTTTTCTTATTTCACATGGTCAACGCAAGACAAAGTTTCTCCACAACTTTCCTACTTAGATTTCAGGTAGATAGGACATAGATTGCGACGTCAACAACCAAACATGAGCCAATGTTGAATAATGCCTTTCTTCTCACGGAGAGACCTGTGAATCCAATGTAATATGGTGTCCTAAAATGGCCTCCATTGCCCTCCAATGTTATTATTGATCTGTGACATCACTCAGACATTTAACTGAAATCTACACAACACATATTCATAAAAGCTGGTTTCATAGAAATGGATTATAACTGGCTTGTGGTTGCATAGGCTGTGTTGTGTTGTTCACTGGGATAAGGGGAGCCGGAAGAAGGGTTGCTCCTCCCACTTGTGCAAATCCTCCATTAGGATTGGCTACAGCTGTGTTTTGTAACTGATTAAGCGGAACACGTGTGTTATTGGACTGTTCAAAGGGATTGCTTCCAGCAGCAGTAAATGGATTGGTACCTGAAAAATCCAACAACAAATGGTAAATTGTTAAGCCAAGTCTGTGATGAGATTTGGTTGTTTGAGCTTTAATGTCATTCTCCATGGTGTTTCACTCTGCTTTATCCACTACAGTGGAGAAAAAAGAGGTATCTAATCTTCCTACCTTTACATTATATATCCAATTTTATTTTAATTATGTACACTTGCTGTTTTAAGGGATATCCCAAATTTGACTATTTTTTTTTAAGGAAGGAAAAGCTTTTGATAAACAGAATCTACAGTGTAGCCAATAGATCAAAAAAGCAGGGTACTTTCCTTTCTGACATTAGTGCTAAATAAGAACAGCATTGCTCACTCCAAACAAACCACTCTTTGCCAGAAAACCCAAACTAGGTAGCTGATACAGGGAAAATATATGCAGTGCTTAGGGCTATTACACTAGTATGATGGCGATGTATTCAAACAAAAATTGACACTAGCACAACCATAAAACGTGAGGTATTTGGACACTGTTGTAAAGTTAATCTTCTTCCAATGCTAAATAAAGACAGCATTACTAGTGTTCAAACAAAATATATGAATGGGAGAATCTCTGGTCATGATATGCAAAAAAGGTGGAACCCAGTTAATTACAGAAGTCTACATAATGGATTGTTCTTACATGAAGTCACACCAGTAGTAGAATTCATTCCCATTTTTTAAATATGGCTGAGGAGAGTGTTGTCAGACAATGCAACAAGGCTATAGAGAGCAAAAATTGTCTATTCTTTTAAAAACATGTTTATTGTTAGCATTGTTTGTTTTGACAGTCCCTATAAGCCGGCTCAGTTGATTACCTTTCTGTGGAGCCCTGGAGACTAAATCATCCAGATTGACCAGTCCAGCATTAGCTCCTAAAAACTCCTGAGGGGACTTCTTCTTGGCTCCCAAAGCTTGATCTACCGAGCTCATATTCCACGGGTCAACCCCATTGTATGGAGGATTTCCTGGTTGGATATAATAATAACTTGATGTGCAAATTTCCTCACTTTCAAATCTACACTTTATTCTTAATTATACAATCGTGTGCTTTGTCTTTTTAGTATAATTAATGTTCCCTCAGTGCTAACTAAATGGATTGGGTCGAATGTCATATTCAAGTGCATTTCACTTATAGGACGACAGATGGACCACTTCATAAATAAGGTGGAAAACCAAGAGGACACCTTGTAAAACTTAAACTTAAGTATTTATTCGGTGCCAGTATACAGACCTCAGAACATGGGAGGATATATAGTAGGTTCAGGGCCCGTATTCATAAAGCTACTTAAGTATTTCTTAAAGTTAAGCAATACTTAGCCAAATTTAAGCCTTCCAATTTCCATTCAAGAAAGTAAAATTGGAAATAATTGAGTTCACATTTTATAAATTTAACTTATAATTTTTCATTTGAGATCATAAAAAGTTCAGCAAAATGTCGTTCATGTACCTAAGATGATACTTCAAAATTTGCTAAGTTTTTCTGATTTTTAAGAAATACTTAAGTAGCTTTATGAGTACGGGCCCAGGGCAAAAGGAAGCTCAGTCCAACCACTTGCAGTACAGGAAGAGCTTTTAACACAAACAATGGTATTTTCTAGGTAAAGTGTTTATGAGTTACCTCCTAATGGATCAAATCCGTCTAATGTTGAATTGTTTGATTGTCCTTGAGACGGAGATACTGCTCCAGTTCTTGTACCGATCAAGTCGAAAGCATCATCTATATTGCCAGTTGTCCCGTTGGTGGCTGTTGTGTTTGTGTTAAAGGAGTCAAATCCCCCAGATGAGTTGCCTATGGGTGAAGTCCACTGTGTGGGTTGTGATGTAGGGGTTCCCCATGTGTCAGCCTGGCCACCTGAAATCAAACAAATAACCACCCTGAGAAGCACTCAAACGGAGCATCATAATAGGCAATATCAGGGAGATTAACTTAGTTACAATCAATTAATCAGATCTATTATACGATTGCCAGCTCCATTCACTAACGACATCAAAGAGAATTTGTTGATTATTAATCCTTTACTACTTTGGGGGGATTTCATAGATAATTAGGTGGAGTCTAATTCTATAATTAACTTTTCAAGGTTACTTTTAAACATACTGAAATTGAAGGGATTCCTATCCTTGTCTACATTTTAAATTTCTTTGTCATATTGTTTCTATTTTAACAATTTATCAAGAAAATTTAAACATTTAGGCACCAAACAAATTTATTTTCTTTCATTTATTCTTTCCCTCTCCGCTTCACTGCTCATTGTATTATATTAAGGATATAAAGCTAATATTTTAGAAGGTCTCAGATAGATCTCATACTCAGAAACCTTCTAACTATTGTACAGTTATAGCATCTACATGTTGTTATAAACTTTATTTACTTGGTGTTGATGCGGCAATCTTTGCTGGACTTCCCATAGGAGCTCCCCAAGGGTCAGTGGGTGTGTTCTGTTGCTGGGGAACCGCTCGTGTAGCTCCAGCTGGAGAACCCCAAGGATCAGGGGCTGGTTTCGAGGCTGGTCTATTTGACGATGCTCCCCATGGGTCAGGAGGCTGTGCAGTTGGAGGTACTCGCTGTGTTGGAGCACCCCATGGGTCTGTTTGGGGGGCTGCCCTCAGCCCAGAGTCAAAAACCTCCATTAGTGACGAATTGTTACCTGTAGCCTGAAGATGAAAACAATGACATTAAATTTATGTTTATTCCACACCCCCTATTAATGTTATCTCTATCCAAGTATCGACTAACAATCTATTGATCACCAGAAAGAAAAACTAACTGTCTGGAGAGTTGTACAAGCTGGACGTCTTGCTGGCAGTTTTACACATCAGTTTTCTGCCTTGAGGTCCAACTGCATTGGAATGAATTGGTTCTGCAGAAGCTTTAAATTTAGAATCGGTGGGTAATAATACTACTTTCTACACATTCATTTAAATGGATATTAATATGTCAAATCATTGGTTGATTGACAATTCTCGACACGGATAATAACACTTTATGACTGCAGTATGAAGTGTTTAAAAATGTATGTGCCTACAGTAGGCCATTAATTGCAGTAGCTTTAGATGACGGCATCGACAACAGCCACTGCTCTGAATCATGTATCAGCAAGTTTCTATTCGAAATCATATGACCGATCTCTATCACTGATTGGTGCACAGCTTAAGGCTCTGCATTTCTGTCGCAGGTTTGCCACACAAGAGGGCGAGAAGTCGCGATTGTGATCAGTCTGACAGTCAGGGGCTTAGGCAGAAATCAGAAGTATTGGGTCCAAATTGGTGATTTTGCTTCACTTTTCAACTCACTGGGTGTCCAATTTTGACAGTTTTTCTATCTCATGCATGTGAAAGTTTGTGTCTAAATGAGGCAATTGTTCACTTCAGGGTTTCCATTTGGGAGCGTCTCCACCCTTCATGATCTGTTTCTTCATGAATCTTACTCATGATCGTCTAGGATTTCAGAGAGGCATCGTGAAATATTTTGATTTGGAGACGGGCTTTTGCTTTCAAAGCTTCATAAATCACGAATTGCTTACCTGAGAAAATTAACACTTCAGGATCATGACAGTGGAGAGGGGGGAAAAGGTGTTAAATTGTGTATGTGTGGTGTATGGATAATACTTTTTCTTTCAGTGATCTGTTACAGTCAATATACATCTTGGCTGACAGAGCCGACTCACCGCCGCACCCAGCAGTTCTACAAGAAGCCCAGCGTAAGACAAAGGAATCCCGTACCGACGAAGCGGAAACTTGATCCGCGTAACATAGTGTGCTTTCTAAACTCTGATTATTTGTAAGAGAATTTAAAACATTTGTATAGTATAAACTCATCGTTTGGCTTGTTTTCTCAAGCTTCTATTCTAAAGATATATTTATGTTTAATAGTCAACGAGAGAAACATTTACCGCAAGCCCTTGCCTATACCTGATCACCTATTAAGCATCTGTATATGTAAATATCTTTCATCAGTAAATGAACTCGCGCTAGTTTCCAGTTTTGTTTAGATCCACTATTTTAAAAAAATAATAACGCACGCAGGTTAAATGTTATTATATATATATATGTTATTTGACTGGTTATAGGGTCATATGCTTAGTTGGGTTTGTTTCAAATATTCAACAGCGAACTGTACAACAAGGGCACAACAACATATTCACTGATTGAGTTTCAATTGCCTGCTCATTTTACAAGAACTATTGATAAGGGTTTTATGCCAAGCTCACTTGGAAACTTAAATTCACTTCCATGTAACATGACAGTGGTGTATAACAACAGGAACTGACACTAACACAAGTGTGTTGCGATCATGTTAAGTTAATTTTCAACCTCTACTACATGTATGTAAAGACAGCATTGCAGTGCTCCAAACAAACTGCGCTTTTGATAGCCAGAGGAAAGCTTTTCTAAGCAATATTATGCACCTCTGAGTTTGATAATTATAATGATAAACACATTTTAATTGCCCAAGAGAGAAGCTTCTCAAACCCAACCCAGCAATTAGTATATGATATGAGCTCCATGATATATTTGTTTACATGTGCTACATACATGTTCATCAAATAGTATGAATCTAAACACTGCCTCCTGTCTACACACCCATGTATATAGTCTATAGCAATTCAGCCTGCTGTATAGTCTGTCATATGGTCAATGTAAACAATGCCTGGCACCTTCACTACAATAATGTATTGAGATACACATTGCGTACATATTCAATATTCATATATATGACAATGGTTCAACAACAGGTAGAATAAATCCCCACCCTTCTGATCAATAAATCGATTCCAGTGGGTTTAGTGCCAAGTGATTGCTTTTTTTCCCTCGATCATCTTGAAACAACCTAAGGCAATCAATTGATTAACTCATCCTCTTCAGCACAACAGGAATTACAAGAACCTTGAGTCAACTGCTGTCTGGGGCCGGTTCCACAAAGCATTTTCTCACTTAAGTCAAAATATTTGATATTTTTGTCACTTGCCTGAACTTACCTTTAAAGTAATACCTGTAATTGTGACTTACTTGCATTATACTAATTTTGCTAAAATATTAAATGTTAGAATTTAAAACTGACTAATATGAGGGCCTTTAAACATTTTGACTTAAGTATAAAACGGCTTTGTGGAATCGGACCCTGGTTTTGTTCATTGAGGGAATAGCTCTGGTTTTCTCTGCTTTTTAATTACCTGAGAGTCTAGGAAGGTTTTCCTCACTGATTTACAGCTATATAGTAAAGGATTATTTAAATCAAAATTCATAAACAATGTATTTAATAACATTTGTCAGAATATTCACGGCAGATTAGCTTAAAACATCCGGGCATTAATTATTTCCTGAGATGTCCATGCTCAGCTCAATTCTAATTGATACGGCAATGATTCCATGAACTGTCGGGTTGTTAAAGTACTGCGTTTCATTCTCATGATGTACAAGCTTAAAACTTTATTGTAATCTCGTTTTCATCTGATACAATTATCTTGCCTGCTGTTGGCAAGCTTGGAATAAAACGCTTCATAAGTAAGATTAATATATAACGTCAAGGCACAGCCATGTATAAATTCAACTGGCAGTCGCGGTTTGCTAGTCACAAGAGTTGAATTTATGTCAAGTTAAGCCTTTGATAAAATTTTACAGATCTGCTAAAAAGCAAAAGATGATTTAAAAACAATCTGCTGAAATTCAATTCAGACATATTAAAAAAGATATAATAGATATAAAAAGTATATATATTTTTCTAGACTTACAGTTGGCTCGTCCTCTTTCTGGCTCTCCTCTATAGCCAGCTGTAGTTTAATATCATCACTCTTCTGTTTCTTCAGTTCTTCTTCATGTTCCTCTTTACTCATAGCCAGAGCTAACTGAAGCTGGAGCTCTTCCTCCCCAACAGAGGCGGGACGAGCATGGTCCAGATCAGCAGACGTCCGACGCCCATTAGGGGAAGCTACAACGACATTCAGATCAGTGAAATAAGCATTGTCTTCCTCCAGAGCATGATAGCGCCTTACCGCCATATTGACAGCTATTCACCAGTAAATTATTGTCCAGATAATTCACTCAGTTACTCAGAAAGAATATTATCTATAACACAATTAAGCCTACATCTAATTCAACTCTGTAAGCTCAGCTGTAACAGATTTCCCTTTAATAATAGGTGCATTCAACTATGATAAAATACAGCAATGTCCATAAATACAGGAATTTCCTAATTCCAATGCTTTCACTGGCGATCTACCCTGTGCTATTATGGCTGCACACTGCTGTAGTGATGTCCATGCAGATCTCAACCTCTATTTGACGGTGATTGTTGGTGTACGTATAATCAGGAACTCAACTAGTAGATATACCTTCTGTGTTCCTATTCTCTGTTAACTCATCAACAATAGATGGATGTAGAGGGTATGCTGACTCAGTGCTCACTACTGCCTGGCATCCCAACTGTTACCACAACAGAGTTATCTTAATCAACTCAATCAACCTTCAACAGATCTCTCTGGGAACTGGTGGTTAGCACCTGGAATCCAGCTCTGATCAGGCCAGAATATATGAACGCTCAGCTATACATATAATGTATATATATACAGATACACTCGGTTCTATTATCAGAGTTATAGATACCCTGAGGAAAATACCTGCAGGTTTCCTTTGTTGACTGCCACATGTGTGATGGGCTCTCATTTATCCATACAGATACATAGAAAGTCATTCAAGCAATGAATGTTGACTCACTCAACCAAATCTTTTTATATCAAAAAATTATTTAAAAAACAAGCTATTTACTACATGTACTAATATTTATCATATACCTAGGAGTCTCTCCACACAGATACTGTAGCAGCATATATTTATCTGTATCTTATGGTTCATCAGGAAAACCCCTCAACATTGTGCTGTATAGCTCAACCAGACAATTTGTGTCATGTTTCTTTTTATGATAATTAAAACCAATATACATGAATTGATGATAACACAAATTAAAGTAGCTGGTTGGTGTTTGGAATTGAACTATGTTTTCTCGAATGTTTTTCTGGGGTCAGGTGTGTAATATCATAGAACAAATTCACATGCTCAGTCCCTTTGGTTTCCCCCTGCCAGTAATTCTAATGTAAACAAACTCGCGTTTTTCTTTGAACTCCCATTACTAAACACTGTAGTTGTGTTTTTGAATAATTACATGATATAATCATACTTTTAGTTTTCTGGGTTACAAAAAGAGAAATCAAACAAATATAATTTTACAATTAAACATTGGACTATTTTAAATCTCAAACTTTAGTAGTATTTAAGTAGACTAGTACCATGCCTTTTTCAAT
>JAVFBX010098667.1:0-28481 GCA_034783855.1 Mopalia kennerleyi | reverse complement strand
CTGTGTATATCATACAGCTGACTAAGGCGGCCCCTGAGTATATCATACAGCTGACTAAGAAGGTCCCTGATTATATGTTACAGCTGATTAAGACGGTCCCTGGGTATATCATACAGCTGGCTAAAATACTCCTGAGTATATCATACAGCTGACTAAGACGTTCCCTGAGCATATCATACAGCTGACTAAAACAGCCCCTGAGTATATCATACAGCTGACTAAGATAGTCCCTGAGTATACCATACAGCTGACTAAGACGGCCCCTGAGTATATACTAAATCTCTGTAAGGTGATCTTTGAGTATACCATACACTTTAGTATGACGATCTATGAATATGCCATACAACTGAGTACGCTGATCCATGAGTATTTTTAATGCAGACGATCAGTATACCATACACTTGATGCAGACGACAACTGGCAGGCTGATAAACCGTGTACTATTATTCAGACCAGGATGCAGTCGTAACAACAAACCGACAAAATGCACAAAATGATGAAAGAAACACAATAACATAGTTTACCATCTCCAGATTCTTTTATTTCTATTTATTTGTCAGATTTACAATTAGAGTCAATGCATTATCACACTAAGTACAGTAATGATATAGAGGAAACAACTCAATGAAATAAATTAGGCCAAATGCCAACAGAACAGTCGGGAAACGAATATAATTGTTCACACTATCTCTGTTAGCTAAATTTTGAGCACGGACATCTTTGCACAAACTTACTTTACTGTACAATTTAGTGCGATGTTCAAATAACACAAATATAGGTTAATATGACCAATGCCTTCATTGACAATGTACAATGAGATTCTAAATAACAACAATAACAAATGTTACTTGCGATGACTAAAAAATATTTCAATATGTTTGTTTCGACTCGCAATGTTTTCCATGAATACAACTTGGCCGCTGACATCCATGCAAGACCGTATCGTTTTCTCGGCTGAGCCATCATGGCGGCTCAATACGAGATTTGCGAAATCTCTAATAACCGGGAAGACTGTCTAAGTATTTTTGATTTTATTCAGCTTTTATGTTTTAATTTCACATGAAAGCGGAAATTTAATAAATTACCTTAATATTATAGAATTCAACATCTGTTGTATTCCTGTTAATATCTTCCAGGTAAAATAATTGAAAGTCTGAACTATTTCTCATCACCTACTGTTTAAAATATAAATATATATATATTATTAGCTGACAGAAATAATTCACTTTCCCAACAATACGTCCATGGAGATCAACTCGGTATAAAATTAAAAGCAATTCGCTCATAACAATATGTATGAGACATCATTACCAACCCACTACCATTAGGAATAGAAGTCTGTTTACTACAACAACAACACTGTGAAATACAGTAATATGTACATTACTATGTTAGACAGCACTTTATAACGGGTTAGGCCCGATCTGGCATGTTGTATACCATCATGTCAAAAAGTCATAAATTATATATTTACAATATTTGTGTCAAAAGTTTGTACAAATTAATGATGTTTATAATAATCATGATCAATCATCTGAAATATGTGAAATAATGAGACAAATTTCCTCCAATAATTATACTAAAAAGAACGAGAAGTTTTTTTTCTTTAAACCCTTGAGCACTGACAGATATGTCATGAAATATAGAGTTCTCCTGTGTTTTGAGGTGCGTAAAGCCTCACATGCCATCTGAGACGATCGCCTGATCCAAACCACTGCGTTATATAATTAGAGTTTATGTTTCAGTGTTGTGGAGTGTTGAAGTCGCCATACGGGCATGGTTCAGTTGGGAAATTAACCCAACTCCCGTGATTATGAGGCGAAGTGGACTCGCGAGCTGCCCCAAGCCGTCCCAGGCCAATAGTCGTGTAGACACATAGGTGAGGCGTTGCTCGTGGGTTTGGCTCTGATGTCCTTAACACCCTGCGCATTACAGGGGAACCTGGATCGTATTGCATGTGACTTCTGAATAGACAGGACTGGCGCAGACAATACCAGCGTCAGGGGGAATACGATAGTCTCTAGTCTTACAAATTCTCCCTAAACGTCTTTTTCTGACTTCCATGTCTCTATCGAGTCAACTTTAGAATAGTCACATGACCTCTAAACGCTCAGCCACAACGGCTTTTGATCCAGATAAATATTCGGATGCACAATAATAACGATATAGTCAATAACAAAATCACTAATTTACGTGAGACAGTTAAAGCATGAGAAATATATAATCTGTACAATCTGATTTCATTTAAAAGTTCTCCTTCTCACTTCAATGTCCAAATATCTTGATAGTTGCCAGTTGGCAATGAGATCCGAGGCGTTGAACAATGATAACGTTTATTGCCACGCAATAAGTCTTTAATCAAATATAGTTCAAAAGAAGTTCACTTTTGGAGTTCAAATTTGATCGATTCGAGTCATAATAAGAGGTCCAGTTTCTCATACAAAGGTTCAAGAATGACCCTACCAATTCACTCACCCCTGATAAGTTTCATCCACTCTGCGACTAAAAGTATGTATTGGAGAAACCGCTGGGGGATGACCACTCGCCATTGTATTGTGCATTTTGATTGTAAGATCAGCAGAGATCTACGGGAGCCTAGCGTCATGGCACCATACTGGAAGATGACGAGAGGTTGAGACCAGCGGAGGGGATGGTGGGGAACGATGACGAGGGGAAGGAGGAGGGTAAGGAAGGCGGGAAGCTGTTGTAGCCTCCCGAGAGACCGCCAGCTAACCCTGAAGACATCTGAACGTGGTGAGAGGGGGCCGCGGACATAAATGAACCACCTAACGACGATCCGCTTGACATGTACGTTGGCATGGGTGCATGCATGGGGCCCAAGTGAGATTGGTGGCCGAAACCGTGGAAGGGTTTATCCAGTGGTTTCAACAGATCGGTCATCGAGTTCGAGCCTTTCTTGTTTTTCTTGCTTTTTGTCGACATTTTTCTGTTTCTCGTCTGTATTCCGTCTTTCTTCATTGTCAATGGTCGGTTCACCTAAATATATAAAGAAGAAAATACATGAGGAAATCATATCACTAAGTACATATAACGTTTTATTTATCCAACAAAAAACAACTGTACACACTAGGAACATGTCCGTCCGAAAGATTTTGTTTACGGTACAGCTTAAACGGCCCTTGAATATCAGGCTACGTAAGATAACGTAAGAACCCTTAAATGGCATATGTACTTTATTTCGACAAAAGTAAAACCGACTGCGTGTCCCTTCACAAACATGAAAGTACGGACAACAATAAACCACGAAGCGAGAGCTGATGGAAGAACAATAAACCTGCGTAGCAAACCACTGGGAACAAACATAACCCATCTCAAGAAAGGTGTAAGATTAGTTTATTTGGATGGCCACCTACTGGTTGCCATTTAGACCTAATTGCACAGAGCTAATTTGTGTACGCTTCTTTTGGCCGCACGACTCGCTGAGCAGAGGGCGCCACTGGAACTACATCGAGAACAGAGAGAAAAACCAACAAGGCGGTCTCCAGTCTAGAGTAGTCATTTAAATGGCAGTTGGAAACTTCGCGTATGAGCAAACTTGTAAAGGTCTATTTAGCAATTACCTCCTTCTTTTTGTTGCTGAGAAGGGACGTCCCGCGGGGTGGCATTAAATGGACACAATGGCTGACCCGCCCCTAATTATGCTGTTTGGTCAGGACAGAGACGCCGACTGACCTACAACGGCCCTGCCTAAAAAGACTCCCTTAATATTGTGTTCTCCGAAAAGGAACTGTCAAGTGACCAACGCACGTGACCAATTGTCATCCGTGTAATATGTTGGGAAGTGAGTAGCTAATTTCCCTCTTACACCTGGAGACAGAACAGTATGCCAACTTCCAGGAGCGACCGAGGAAGGACAAGGGAACAGCGTCCCAAACGACGCTCGCGAAAAAACACAAATGCTTCAATTGCTTTGACACGAGCCGCAATATTTTCTAGTAATTTTACACTTTTCAAATTAAACTTTGAAAATCTTAAATCCCTGCTAATTACTAAGCTAGAGCAATTCACGAATCGTTCAAATGTTAGAAAGTTTTTAAATGAGTCTTTGTCCAGAGCACTTAATTTCAAAACGAAAGATTATACGTATACCACTTGTCATAGATATTGCAGATAATAAAACATACTTCCCACGAAATGGGTTTTATTACTTGGCCCTAATAAATATTTAGGAAACCGCAAGATAAAGATGAAAATTGGAAACTTGTGTTAATGTGAAAATTTCCTAGCTACATATTTAATACCTCGCAATAAACAAAACAGGTAACACGTCCAGCAAAATGAGTATCAAATAAAGTAACTTGTTTACGTGGCATTTTAAAACTGGGATGAAAACAAACAAGATTTTGTGGATTTTCAACTTTTAATTTATTGACACGCAACGTTTGACTGAGAGCACGGTTTTCGAATAAAGTAACATTACATTTACCTTCTGTATATTTCTGTAGTTGAAGTTAAGATGAAATGGCTCCACGATGAGATTCACACAAAAATATAGGACCAGGAACACTCAATATACCTCGTCAAACCACAAAAATGTTTTATTCATGCCCATAAAACTAAACAACAACCGCACAGGACGCCCTACTCTACGTGTGAATAGGAAATTTTCTCTTATGAAAAAAATGTACAATATAGCTTCAAGCAAATCGTTGTCCATTCAAAACATGTAAAAAGATGTGAGTTCTAAGGTAAATATTGTTGAACAACACGGAATAATTTTGTTGTCAAACCACCAACGTTCAAAGGACAAGACAGCTTTCATGAGGATTTTATGTTCTTACTCTTTACCTAACAGTTGAAAAAGATTTGGAATGGAGTTTTGTTATCTCAGTTTACCATCAAGAAATCACAGAAATGCACATCGATAATAATTAGACAGGAGGCATTTCAAGGAGGCCCACGGGTAATAAAGGGGGGTAATTTAGACAACTATTACGTCACCAGATGGCAGCGTGTCACAATCGCGAGCAGCTCATTGTGGTCGCCCTAAAATAGGCCCACCTTTGTTGTGTTACGTAGCAAAGTTTACAGAGCCCTTAAACGCTTCCAAACAGACATTAGCCCTGCAGGCCTATCATTTCTTTAACCTAACAATTCGTTTGCTCTTTTTTGTTTCCACTTTCCTATTTGACCCCAAGCGATACCTTAACCTGCTCATTTGGCAGGTAAAATTTTCTATACATGCGACAAAATCAACACGGGCTTAATAAAAACACCATAGTCGATGGAATCGTCTTCGAAATTAAAGACAAACTGTCAGAAAACCAAGCTCAAAATTAATGGTCTGAATAGCTTTGAATTATAGAAAATATTTAATTTAGATGCGTAACATTCCTAACCTATATATTTATAAGATATAAGGTTAATCGATAAGTTGAACGGAATAAATGTATTGCACGATATAATAAACAAATAAATGCTATATGTACTGCTTTGCGGTTTGGGCGAATTTAGTATTCCAAACACATCAATCTAATTTCAGTTATAAATATATAGCCTTTATGATCTTTTGTCATTATAACTGCTGGATTTTTTTTTTAATCCAAAGCGGATTTACCTCTGAGTTAACAATTTCGTGATTAAAATCAGACATTACGTTGCTGTTAATTTCCTGTTAAAATAGTCCACTGGAACTTCATTTGACATTCAAATTACTCGCACTTATTTTCGTCAATATCCTGTATTCAGCGAAGCAAATCCGCAGAATCAGCAAACGAAGAAATTATTCAAATTATTGATCTTAAAAAAAAAAGAAAAAGATCAAGAAAAAAAACCCCATAAAATAAAAAAAAAAGTTTGAAAGTAAAAACTTTGCCTATATATATTATAATTCTATTCTTTGGACACAAACTGAATGCAGTTATGCAACTGTTTCTTCTTCTTTATTATTATTGTATGGAACATTGTCTGAATGATCCGTTGTCTGTATTTTGCTCAATTCAAATTGACTGTTGCTCTAAATTTTTGGTCTAAAATAACCTTTTAAAATTAAACATCTTTCTTATCTGTGGGATGTTTAATACATGCATCGCACTTAACTTACATTTAACACTGTATCATTCAAGCTGTATTTAAGACACATGCATTGCTTGTTTATTCCAATAGGCATAAATATATAAGAGAGCATCAACATGCGAGCGTAATCAATGAGCGAACCGTATTGAAACGTTATGTTAGGGATTTCCATCTTGCCAATGAAGATCACGTTTTGTTCAAAAGGTCAAAACATGCAAGAGAGGATAAAAATTAAATAAATTCTGGATAAAAACTCATACTTTTATAGAAAATTGACTAATGAGTTTTAAAGCATAAGAGCTTATAGCTATTGAATAATTGATCAAAATGGTTAGCCGACCATAAAGTTCTGATCGGAAGGACATACTCATCGTTAGATCAGATGGGGAACAAAACCGCCAAGAGGCTGTTCACTTTGAAGTCCTAACATCAGTGTAGAAGGCATAATAACAAACTTCTATGAGATGTATACACGTATTGTTCCCTGGTATAGATGTGACTGACAGTCGGATAGGGGCGAGGGGATGTAACCTTTTTACCTGTCACAGGCGAGGGAAGTGGCTAATGAATACCAAAGAACAGTCTTATTAAGCGAAATTCTACCGTGTTTGATTAGACTAAATCTCAAATCGGCCATTAAAAGCCAGGCTCCCTAAAAAAATTACCCACCGTGGTACATTATCCAGTGATCATTTCAGTGCATAGAAAGCTAGAACAGGCGACTCGGAAATTTCACCCAACCCGCGGAAAGAATAAATCGACTAAGAGTATCGATTTCAAAGAGTGTTTTATTCTGGTAGAATTTAAATGGCGTCGTCAATTATGAAGCTGGTTTCCAATCAGGCACACATCTAGGTTTATTTCTACCTCCCAGACCGAAGAGTCCCTATGTAAACAGCAATGATCCTGTGCACATAAATCGTCTCTATGTAATTGATTATGTTTCGGGACACTGATATATTTGGGGGTAAAGTAGTTAGGTGAATGGATACTGCACGGTCAATATTTGCATACATAAAATACAGGTATAGAAAACAAGAGACGATTTAGTTTGGCAGCCCACCAGTCGCCTGCTTTTGTCAGACGCTAAAGGCTAGGTGATAAAGAGACTGGGGTAGTGTGGGTTTCAATAGCGCAACGAAGGCGTGCGGTACAATAGTTTCACAAGGAAAATCATTTCATATTTTACCTGGTCGACCAGAGACCGGTTCCAATTAAATCAGGCCATAGCTACATAACATCAAACAGCCATGCCGACATAAACGAGTCAGTCGAAGGCTCACGTTGACGAAAACAAATTGCAAAGTGTAGTCCTTTATTTTCTTCCCATGAATCACCTGATTGTAATGGAGTTGCATAACATCTTGTCCAATTCAGTTGACTAATATTATAATTGTTCAATGGAAAACATATAGGCTGGAATAAGGGTTATAACCAGACAAATAACATGCTGTTTGTGATCTTGTTATACGAGCTAGTTCTTTACGTTTGGATTTCCAGATCCACTCCAGCCACTTGAAGTGACAACTGTAAGATTGAGTGGATGTCTACAAAGCAATAAGCCCTCTTTTTGACGCATTTCAGACCCTATTTAAAATACCTCAATGTCAAAGGCTACAAGAAAGTCTCGATGATACTTCAATATGAACCTTAACCGGTAAGCCAATGTTGTCTTTATCATGCTATTATTTAATCTTCAAGTGTGCTTAGAGGTTAGAAGGACGTAAAGCCAGTAGAGGATTATGTGGTAGATCAACACCGACAAACAACTTCAACCTTTCATCAAAGGGACAGGGCCATTGTAACCAACAATACAACAACTTCAGATTCATTGGCTCGTTCATCATTCGGTTCGGACTCTTTCCGTCCGACCTAAGGATCTAAAGCTGTTTGGCGCGTGGGCTTCAAGAACACAGATCCAGTTATGTCTGACTTATCCGAAATGCCATTTCCAGACATAAAATAAAAGGTCTTTAATTTTCTACAGCGGTCCAAAAACATATTTTTTTATAGCAATAGCACGTATTAAACGGAAATCTGTACATTGCTTTCCTTTGCTTCTGGCTTTAGTAGACATAATATTTTTCAAATCACAACACGTTGTCTTGTTATTTAATGAACGGTCTGGTCTCGGGGTTTTGGTACTTCCCTTGTGCTAGCTTCAGCTACTAAAATAGTTTGAAGGGTAGGCAGCAGTATCAAACTGTAAATACTCTTCCGGCAGTCAAAACAGCGAGAGAGCAGAGCGAACAAGCAGACAGACAGATAGACAAACACAGAGATAAGGCGTTATAACAATATACTTACGTTATGTAGTTTATAGTAGAGCCCACACGCGTTACACACAGGATCTCCATTCTGATTCCTCCGCCAGAGGGTAGTTGTGGAGGTACCGCAGTTAGCACAGCTCGTCCCCGCCCGTCGGGCTGCAGACTGAAAATACACACAACTATATATCAATACCAGATTTCTTGTCGGCAAAAACAAACCAAAGAATAACAATGCCTTCTTGTTGATAAATTGGATCTTGATGTGAAAAGAAAACAATGGTTTGTATATATACACAATAAAAACAATCGATCCCTCGGGCGGCTGTGAATGGCAGAAAAACTATCCCCCAAGGAGAAATACAAATAAAAAGATATAAATACATTTATAAGAAAAAGATACTGGTGTAAAAAAAACATAGACCAGCATTTTCACAACTTACACTACAAAACAGGTTAACCAGAGAAACAAATGTGTAATTTAACAGATTAAATAAACAAATTTTGAAAAAGTTTTCACGGAATCGAGGTAGCTTATAGGCATGAATTGATGAATGTATACGGATTCAACGAAAATAAAATTTAAATAAAAACTTTTTTATTCCTTCGAAACGTTAAGATAGTTCGCTCTTCCCCCCAACTCTAATTATATACTTTGCCGATTAATCAATTGTTTTTTTTTATAGCTCTAACTCAAACTGTAACATTGACCAGATCCGTCATGTATAATGAAATGCATTCTTCGCTGTCAAGCGTGACTATAAAGTGATAAAATATATAAAGGGTGTTTGACTAATTTAATTTCTTTTCATAAATTTTTTAACTATATTGAAATAATTCGCCAGCTTGTCACTGGATCAACGCGAAATAAAATGGATTTAACGACAATTAAAAAGAATGAAAATGTGATAATGTCAATGAAAATGTCTATGTTTTTTTTAGGTGACCGGCTATAACGTGTATACACAGTAAGGGGGAAAATAGTGTATTGACTGTAGAAATATGGGGGTATAGTATTTGTAATTAACTCATGCGATGTCAAGAGGACAGTGTAGTTGACGTCAGCTAGTCGCGAGTACGTTGCTGATCAAAGAAAGCGTCGGCTAGACCATTCAATGGACTCGATCACTTCCATTTTGACTGCTCATATTTTTCTTCTCGTCCGGCGTATCGAGTTGCGGATCGTAACTTGTCGCTAATAGAACTTCGTTTACATGCCGTCCACACACTCTCCTCTATAAAACCACACGCTATTCTATTATTAAAGTTTCTAGACTGCCCGATGTATATGTAGTTTTGAATAAAGGCCATGGGGATAGGTAAATACCACGACCGAATCTCTCGTAACGTGTGTAAGTCTGTTACCTGTACATATTTGCACCTGGTTGTTACTTTAATCCGACTGACTTTGATATGAACTCAATCATTGTCGGCAGGTGACTAAATCAATTGTTTCTCATTTATTTCCACTGCTCAGTCTATACAGCATCAAGGTAAAAGACAATAGCTTGGATCGGTACGCAGTTGTGTTAGTCCTTTTGAGGCTGGCTGTTGCCAATACATCCCATTCGGCTTCTAACTTCAAAAAACTTCACCTTCGACAATCGAATTCCCCAAAATAAACACACACGCGCCACTGTCACGCGATGTTTACCTCATAATTTCTTTGTAATTTTTACTTCGATTTTCTTATTAATCTTATATTTGTTAGATGGCAATATTCTTACCACGCTTGTACTTAACAAAACGATTAAAGCAAGTGAAAACTTATTAGAGATTATCTACTATACAAAACGTCTAGATCATTATTTACAGCACCACGTGACCGCAGAGGTTCATTCGTGAAAAATTAATTAGCATAATTTATTCAAAAATGTGGCTAATTCAAAAGCCGAGATTTGTCTGATAAGCGAAAAAGATAATCACTTAAAAAGAATAGCTAAGAGGAGTATAATTGATCAGAGAACAGATATATTCAAATAGATCGATAATCTAATTACCTTAATTCAATCGATGAATATCGAATATAACTGAACGGAATCGAATCTGTTCGCAGTGTTTATGACCAGATAGCCGCATTTTCAATTTGTGCGCTTTTTAAAAATTTATATATATTTTTTTTAACTTCTCTTGCAGCGTCAGCATTTTGGCTATATTTAACCCAAAATTTAAGCAAAAAAAATACACCTGTTTTCGCAAGTGAAAATGAATTTCTATAGAAAGATATATTTAATTTGTTTTCTTATATTAAAAATTTAAATTAAACAGATTTTTTGTTAAATCAAGCAAACTGCTTTTGAATTCTACGATTGGCTGATAGTTAAATGGCGGAGACATGGTTGATATTGATTCGTTGATTGATTGATGTATCGAGTGATCGATGGACCGATTTATATATGTAATGTATATATTGGAAATTGGATCTAAATATAATATATTGTGGCCAAAAAACCAGCTCAGATTTAAAAAAATATATTGCTTGACAATATTCCCACCATACGTTAGCACGGTCGGTCAGGCAGATGATGGCGAAGTTACGATAAGGGTCTGAAAATGAAACATTGTCAAGCTGAAAACAAAAATTAACTTTAAAACACCGGATGTCAGACGTAGAGCGTATCACAAAATCTTTTCTTAGCTGACTTCTTTTGTACATACAGGAAATGGGTTTATAAAAAGGGTCGAAATATGCATAAAAGTAATATATTCAAGAAGAAATAATATGAAGTAAAAATTAGCCCCAATTCATGTCTTACGTGTTGCTGCTGATAAGAAGATATTATATCAATAACTGTCTATTTTAAACTGCAAAATATATATATAAAAACGGCCTAATAAACGCCACGTTCAAAACTATTTTAGCCACGGCAAGGAAAATATTTATTGGTCCACACCTGTAACGATGTTTCCAGGTGAATGGGGGAAAATTATGAGTAGTAATAAAAAATCTCTTGGGCTCTTTATTGTTTGTGGTATTGGCGTTTAGGGCGCACTGAAGGTGATTCACTCACGTAACGCTGGTAGCTTAAACACAACCGAACGTATAGTTATTATATTATTACATTACATATTGAGGCCAACTTACTTAAGCGTTTGTAGTCAGATGTGGTTAGTATATATGTTGGAGTGCGAGATAGACGGATAGATCCAGGGAAGAGTAAGTAAAAACTAAATGTATATTTTCATCGTAGAGAAAGGACAGTTTGCTTGACTCCACTCGGATTCGAACTCGGGGCTAGTAAGCTGTATCTATGTATACGTAAAATAAGAGCTACTTTGTATCAAGCTTAGTGAGTGTAGGATACACGAGTTAATAGCACATAGAGAACTTTATATACAAAGTAATTTTTTATTCTGGCCACAAACCAGAGAGACTCGGAGAATATTTCGGCCTGAAAATTGAGTGGCTGGAGGCAGAAACGCTTTGCAATTCTAATGACAGTAGCACGTAGTGTCTTCACTCAGTATGTATCAGTATAAACGTTAATGACTCATTCCCGACCTATGATGTATCAACCAGTGGGATAGTTTTTTTCTGTTATTTTTTAATAATAGCGAGAAAAGCGGTAAAATGAGGATGGCGTCACAGCTGACTGAGTTAACAGGGATAGTTGCCCTCAGGACCGGTCTGAAAATTAGCGACACTGGGAGAGGGCAGGGAGATGTGGCCTCCAGCAATACGGTAATAATTCCCCGCGTTTCCCGGTCCGAACGAATCCAACTATAACACCGGGCTGTGATCATATACCTCATCGGAAACAAAGAATCACTCCAACACGATAAATAGCAAATTAGAGTCGAGCTTCGGCGACGGGGAACGAGGCTTTGGCAAACTATAGGCGCCTTCCTACTGCTCAATTACATCAGTTAAAAAGTCATTTCCAACTTAATACCAAGTGCAATATGATTGTAGATGCTGAATATATTTGATGAGCATTAAACAAAGAGGAGGAGGAGGGGGGGGGGGGGGTGTAGACCGATAATGACATGTTATAAACGACGAAATTCCCAAGCTATTTTTTTGCTGTAATTTACATAAACTATGCATGGCCCACTGGCTACACAACTTTGGTTTCAATTAACTTTTGAATATTTCCCCACACTGTTTCACATATAGCATATAGCCGTATAGGTATACGTACAGATACAAAAAAGAGAATTAATTTGCTGTTCATAGAAACGTTGAGAACACAACATTTGTAAATAACAAGTGTCCCTAATATATTATGGCAGTTGGTGATATATGTTTATTTCTTCTTGTCTCATTTTACTATAATCACTTGTGTAGTTTACAAAATTATTCTTTTTTGCCTGTTCTAAGGTTCGTGCGCGAGGAAGGGTGAAGATGACATCAGACTGATAACGCCTAAACAACAACATCCACATGCGCGATAGCATCAAGGCCCCCAAGTCAATGATAATCCTACGTAAACATAGGTGATGTTTTTCAAACCATATTTAACAAGCTACTTATCGAACCACAATCATGTGACACCTTACCCTAATTAGAGTACAATCCGATTAAACTATACATTTTCTTAGTATATCACTGTAGTATCGAAGAAAGTGAACAGAACCAGAAGTAGATGGCGTAGGGTTACTGAAGTATCTAAGACTGGCCCAGCCTAAAATGTGTGACCCATTGGCTGTGTAGCACCTGCAGATCTAGACAAGGGAGAGAGCCGAGAAGCAATGAAATTTAACTTCGGTCTCATAACAAGGATGATCTTATTTTGTATAAAACTACCCCAATTTTACCGAAAAAATAGTATGTATATCCGGGCCTGACCTATCACAGCCCCTAAAACAAGGGTCCATGGACCCCTAGAAGTCCTAGGCCCCGGAAGTTCTGACAGTGAAGTATTGCAGAGGAGCAATCAAAGCTTTTTTTAAGCGATGAAATTAGGATTTTGTCCCATAATGGAAATTAACTTATTTTCGTACGACTCTATCAGAATTGTGCCAAAAAGTATAAGAAACTCTTGAAATCATACAACTATTCACTTTCCTGTAATCAGATTAAAAATTGACCTTTTAAACTACATGTAAACCCTACTTCATGTCACAAAGTGATTCAGACAATGATTTTTGTGTGTTGAGAATCAATTCATTGATGCATTCTATCAAAAAATACAAATTTTAGATGGTGTCGCTTTGTGAAGTGGACAATTGCCTTTAAAACGGATAAATTTTGTATTACAGGTTGACATTTATTTTACAACACATTTTGAGTATCCAGAACGTTCAGGTATATTTTATATAAATAAAACGCATGAGCCGGTTATTGCGATCTAAACTAAGTTGTCAGGACATGGTTGATATACTGAGTTTAGTCAATATGCCTTTTCACGCAACTAATGGGATTAATTAATAGTTTAATAGTGGGCGTTAATAGGGTGCGTCTGTACAATACAAGACTATTATACCCAAGAAAAAAAATATGTGAATAAATTCAATTTTTATTGAGAATGAACATTGATTGCACGCTTTTCTAAAATCCTGATTAAAATTCAAAAGTTTATCCAGAAACTGATTTTTAAATTACCTTACTAAGTAATAAAATTTAAAAAAAAATTATCACAAAAAGTAATAAATTTTGAAAAAAAAATCTGTTCTTTATTTGTAACGAAAGAGGATGAATGCGAAATCTCTTGATTGGTCTCCAGATTCCTCATAGAGATACTGATTGTTTAGTCTTCCACTATATTCAACGATATTTAACGCTTGGTCTTCTTCCTTTTGGAGACTGTGTGTTGATTCACTACTGCTAAAACTGTATTTTAAACCAAATACTCATTGATTTTGGCATGTCTTTTATTGCTACACATAGACTCTGTTTTGATTTTAATTTAACAAGTTTTTTTTTTTGAAAGATTTTCGTAAACAAATCCAAGGCAACTTAACAAATATTGCGAGAAAATATAGACGTAATGGTTTAATAACAGTTCTGGAGGAGGGACTGAGAGCGTCGACTGGTCTTAAATCACGGGTATAGTCATTAATTATTTCCCCAACCTTTAGCTGTACGATCAAGAGAAACTTAATAATGCCATTTCGTGTTTGGGAGCGCTTTGTTATGGACGACAGCCCGCGGTTGTCGGTATTGAAATATAGCTCTAATTTCGTTGCTTCTTTGGGAGTCGAGTTGTGACCGACGCGAAGTCACACATGCCGGAGCAAAGTGAAAAGACAGTCCCCTGTAGACGCGCCCTGCTGTCTACAGCCCTTGCTCTTACGACACCTTCAAAGCCACCCTGGTAAGAATCCTTCGAGTACTTGACAAAGGGGCCGGGCTCAAACTACAAGCTAATTTGTCCCCAAATGGGCGCTACCATGCAATCGACTTGAGCACAATTAAGAGTTGTCTCACAGAGACGTGTAAATGGAGTTTGTTTGTCAATACCGAGTGGTTACCATTACACTTCATAGGCTTTTTAACGGACAAGACTCCGCCTTTAAACAATTTGTTGGTTTAACACTGGAGACGAGCAGCCTGAATGCGGGTCGCCCGGGTCAAGATATAACCGTTTATGATGTCTAGAACATATCGTGAATGGACCCGGCCACATCTTTCAGACTAGCTTCATAAATTCAACAAACTGACCAAATCTCAGAATTTATATATAGGTTGAGCATTCGACGGCCACTCTTAATAACACTTCATCACGACATAATACAGCTGGTATGAAGTTTTCCTGACTGCATCTCGCTATCATTCTTACCCCTAGCAGACAGGTTCAATAAATAATTCATGCTAACCTTGCTTCTGTGCAATTAGGATCTAGTCTTGTTGACTAACGTGACTGGCCTGGTCAGTCTAGACTCGACTGTACAAGAAAAACTTTGGCATTTGACCAGACGGCCATCCTTCAAATTGAATGAAATATTACAAGGATGACAACACAAGATGAAAACCAGTATCCCAGCTAATTTAGAGAGGGCCCGATTTACCCAATACAGCACGGAACCCCTGTGACAGCGACAAAATACAACCAGCGCAACAAGACAAGTGATAATACAAAGTTTCATCGAAGTGTCGTCTGCATGGTTGCCACTAAACCGGGGTCGACTCATAAGAAGATTAAGTTCCCTTGGCCAGAGTGCTTGATGCCGGTCTGGAATGCTCCATGCCACAAGGATACGTGGACGAGGACTTATGAAAACACATTAACACCGAGTCAAGCCACCTGGATGGCTGAGAAACTGACTTGAACAGAGCTCAAAGGCTAAGAACGAATCATGAAACCGTTAGAATCACAACATTGGTCGCCGCCTCACTTTCCAATCCATTTACTACGTTGCCCTCCAATCATTTCATCAAATCGATTTAGTTTGAATTTGTTTTTAATCTGTTGAGAATTTGGTTAATAAATAAAGTTTTCAGAGAGTCTGCATTAAACAATTCTAAAAAATAAACTAGCGGCAAGTCAGCATGGCATTGGTGTTAGAAGAAACCAGCACGGGGTAAAGGATGTTTGTATAAACAATCAGTATCGCTTGTTTGACGCGAAGGCAAGGAGAACAATTCCAACAACTATGTGTCAGTCGGAGTTCTATAAAACACGGTGGAATAAAATAGAACCTGTATGGAGAAGATAGGGAAATCACTGTTGTCTGTTCCCCGGATATCAATACCTACTTTTATAAATTGTATGTTTAATTCCTCGCTAAATCTACGCGGAATATTTTATTCCATTCACCAGAAGAGAAAAATGGACATCGCTTAATGACACTATGTTCAGTTTCCAAACGCTACCATATTTTTAGAAGAAAACGAAAAACACAAAGAAAAGACGACGAGGAAGGACTCGTTGAGGTGGGACCCGATGAGTTGAGACCCAATATTAATAGATACCATCATAGCCCTTTTCTCTTAATTCTGTATCTTACTACCCTACCACCCCACCCCCATCACTGCATGGCTTGAAAGATGACGGCACAAGTAAATATGTTGCCACCTGAATAACAGCCCAAACATTAAACCGTGCTGAGCCCCAAGAGAGAACACAGCAGCTCCGTTTATCGCCAGCCGATGCATCAGTTATCACTGTTAAGCACGTGGTCAGACAAGTTACCAAACTTCAACTTTCCTCTCAATCATTACACTTGTAAACCCTCTCCCATAAGAAAACTAACTTGTAGCAGCTGGAGTATGTACAGCAGCGAATTACAGGAGGCACTTAAAAGAAGAGGAGGTGTTTGTTTTTGCTGTGGTCCCAGTACCTCACCTGTCAAAAGGAGCATTAGCCAAAATTTCACATACAAAGATCGAATTACGTGTGTCACTTCCTCTTTCATAGGAAGACACGCGGAATTGGCCAAGTGAAAAAACTAAAATCACAGCCCCCAGAGAGAAATTACAGAAGGAAACAGAGTTTCAAACCAGTTTTGTCTTTCCAGAGAAATGGAATGCGAGACTTCGGTAAAAGTCAGAACAGATTCACTCAACTTAACAGACTTTAGCTTTGACATTTGGTTTAAGTGATGAGACACTTTCTTCAGTACAACCCTCTGTATAAGACTCCAATACCCATCACTTGTTGATGATTTACTCGGTTGAAGTTAAATGAGTTTCAAAACAAAATTAAAAACTTATAAACAATCTGTTGTCAAGAACATTGAAGCCGTGCCTGGTGCTTATATCTTACTGTGTATCAAGACTAACTAGGATGTGCCCATTTCGCAGATGTAAATGTATACTACGGGTTGAATTGTTTCTTTTCCGATTGTCTTAATTCAACAGCTTTCTGCAATTAACATAGCAACAGGACAAAAACAATACCAGTGGATTGAACGCCTCAGTCCAATTGTAAGCAAAGGTCAAACCGTGGATTCTCCAGTTAGGGAAAACAAAGCCTTGAATGTCTCACCAAATGAGCGAAACGCTTCTCCAAAGGTCAAGTTCTTTGGAACCAGGGAAGGGAAGTTACTAATTTGTTATAATCACAGACGTTAAAACCAGACGATTCCTCATATAGAGAGGACAGAAGTTAACATCCGATACAGCGAAACAATATCTTTTTAATAATGTACACAAAATCTAAAATTGAATTTGAAACTCGGCTACCTATACACACTATTCTTTTAGTTTCTCAATGTTGGAACAATTTCATTAAAAACAGGCACTTCTATCAATGACGTAATGCTATGTGATTATCGGCATTAGAAAGGCATTTCGCGCCAAATGTGTCTGATGATTGAAGAAAATTAGGGGAAGTGGCAGACGACAGGTTAAAGCATTAAGACAACTCGAAGCAGTTAAAAGATTAATCCCCTGATAAAGATCAGGTTGCACTTGTTTTAAATTTGTTGAGGTGCCTCCTTCTGTGATGTGACGCCGGATCTGGTACCCCTCTTCCCCGCCTCTACGTTACTCTCTCCTCCTTCAAGACATGTGCTCTTAATATTGGGTAATTAAGCAGCACGCGTTACTAAGTTCATTAGGGTGGGAATGTTAGCACCTTACCCACCAGAGATGTCATCGCTGTACTTAAGCCTAAGCCAAACGTTTCTGTGCTTGGTTACATTCGTACTAATTATTAAATAGTGTCGCCTCTTAGCGTCATATTACAAGCTCTTAAATTCTCAGTAAAGACATTGACTGACACCCCTAAAGCTCTGGTTGAAGTTCCAAGAAGATAGCTCATCCAGAAATTCAATTCAGCGCTTCTAATTAGAAGAATTAACTTAATTCAGAGATATCTTTTCAAACTTTTAATTTCCACCAACAAGTTTACCTTTGCTCAGAAAAGTTGTGGCTTAAATAATGGACCTATCATTCTCGACGGCAATTATATATATAGAAAAAAATATTAAGTGATTCGTCATCAGTCCCCCTCCCCTCTTCGAAAACATGTTGGAATTATTTATCATTTGTTTGATGAACTTCTGGTTATTTAAATGTTGTACTTATTGACCGCATTCATCCCAAGTTCCCAACCCCAACAACAATATATTAATATTCATGTGAGGAAATTAATTTTACAATAGCAATCCGTCTTGATGAAATTGGCCCGTCGCAAAAATTGACATCAAATTATCTCCTCACTTTACTGAGTGTTAAACTCATATAAAAATAACTTGTCAGTCCAGAAAGAGAGAGAGAGAGAGAGAGAGAGAAAAAACTCCCTGGCCGTAAAACACAAGCGAGCACTCATTGCCCTTAATGAGAACGATTCTTTTAAGGTTGAAGAGATTTCGTTTTTCTCGTCTTGATTCATTTAAGGTCTGTCTAATGCGTTCGACTCGAATGGATAAACATATTCTGCCCAGCATACTAAAGATCTACTTATATCAGCGCGCCAAATAATTCAAACTTTTGAATAGGATGAATAAAAAGTAAGATGTGGTTGGCTTTTTAACATTGGCGAATTCTAAACTGGGCTGCGATCAAATCTGTGGATTTTAAGTTATTATTTCATTATATAATATAGTACAGTGGATTCAAATTGAAGATTGTTGAAATTGATCTTCATGACGTTTCTGGGTTGGGAAGCTTCATGTTGCTTAAGATTTGTTTGTTTGCTTGTTTGTTTGTTTGTTTGGGATTTAACGCCGTACTTAAGGTTATTTCACTCACCCGACGGTGTGCCAGTTCAATGGTTTAAGAAAACCACCTTCAACAACATTGGCAACAACGAGAGACAAGACAGAACAAAAAACAGGGAAATCGCAGGACACAATATAACGACATCACAAACAGGTCGGCTTCATGTTGCCCTTTATCTCGGAGAGCACCAGGGCAACATGATGCTCCCCTTCATCGCTGTTGTTTAAGGAGCGAACTAGCCCTTGTGAATCGTTTGACATTGTTTGTTGCCCATGACATTGAGGGTGTTTTTAGCCATCAATTTTGCTGGAAAGCCATCCTATGAGTGAAATAACCGGAAGTACGATATAAAACACCGTTTAAACTAGCAAACAATAGTGGCGGATGTTCACTTATATTTCCATGATTATATAATTGTGGTACGGTAGTGTGAACAAGATTTCAAACGTATCGGACTCCTAGCTGACCAGTGGCTGTAGCGGGATTGCTGTCCGGATACCCGAATGCTATTGATGATTTGGCCATTTAAATATATGTTCGGATTTCCAAAGATCATACAAACAAACAAACAAACATGATGTTGTCATTTTTTCCCTAGACAATTGATGTTGGCTGGCGGTTTTTATGACGGGTAAAGATTTTGATGGAGCAGATGTGAAGACCCTGGGGCAGCCACACTATATTTCGTTCTCCGTGCTGCTTGGATCAGGGAGGGGAAGATACAGTCGGCCGAATAGTGATAGCTTTCTCAACTCGTCGCTACCGACCGTTGCTGTTCGCCTCCAGCAGTGTGAATATAATTTCATGGGCCATTACTATTGACCTGTGTCTCCTGGTAGATTCAGGTAAGGAAGCCCCCTTGGCCATCTGACATCCATCAAAATGCTGACACGGTTGGCGTTTGGAAAAAGTATATTAATTATAAGGACTGGGGTTCGGTTCTCATATCGTAAATAAATATGTGTGGTAAATCGTACAGCGAAATGCATCAAGTGGGAATCTATAGGCAAAATACCACTGATTGGGCTGTTTAACATTGTCTCACTTTTTCTAAATCGATCCTGACATAAGAACATTTACCGCCTTGAGAAAATTTTGATTATTCATAAAATTGCCTATAAAAGAAGGCAATGTGTTTTGCCCCCGGCACCAGGCAGGAAGTGAACATTTATCAAACTATTATCACACTGTCCCATGCTAACCGTCCATGAGTTTTAAAACGTGGGAAAAAAAATGAAAAGTCCAAAACCAAATTCCGATAAAAATCAACAGGATTCAATTTGGGTAGATGTTTAGTTTATTAGAGTTTGTGGTATAACAAGACCCCCTCAATCTAATGCCGGTTTAAATGAAGGTAAACCATGCATGCGCGATACTAAGTTTGTTTTTACTTTCAATATTTTGTCTGTTATATGTAAGATTCTACCCAACATTTTTACGGTCAAAACTGCTTAAAGTCGAACAGAACGAATTGGGAAAATATTTTATAAATACAAATTCAAAAAACACGGACGTTAAATGGAAAGTTAAGCATCGGCGGAAACAAATGCATTGCATAGTATAGGGAAAAAGGTTAGTGCCACTCTGTAATGATTTCCTTACATTTAGTGGTTATTTAAACAAGAGACCTCCGAACAGTTTATCCACTGAACCATGCGGGATTGTCAACAAAATGGACAGTGACTATGAAAACACATGCAAAATATTATATGTGTTGTTTTTCTTCCCCGAAAGCAAATTTACTCAAAGCCGCCTGTATTGTTTAAGATGACATAGTTTTCCAATTAAACATTCGATTAGGAAGCATTAAACTTAGTCCAGAATCGTCCGAACAGATGCTGGCGTTGTTGGGCTAGAGTCAAACAGATCCACATACTGGTCAAAATAAAATATTTCAGCTACAAGAACACGGTTGTGCGAAATGCCTTTTCGTTCTTTCTTCTTTTTATATTTGTAAGTTCGCTTCTAAATTATTTTGATAAGTTTTTACCTTCAATTGCCAAAAATGAACCCCATAAAATTCAATTGCCCGTTTCGTAGAGCAAACATTAGATTGGTTATACTTAGGATCAACGAACTTCTAATAAAAATGGGACTGAGCAAAAATGCCGCAAAACATTTGAATTTTCTTCTCTTTTGAAGGACTTGAACCAGCGGAAAACACCTGCGAAAGAACTCACAATTGCTTCCAGTACATTGATTTTTTTAGCTCTGATTCAATTGCACAATTGCTTTTAAATGTTTGTTTTGGGAACACGGTGTTCCATGTAGTATTATGAAATACCCGCGAAAACTTTCCCTCGGTTCATGCTATGTACAAACAATTGAAAGTGTTCGATTGTACACGTGTACTGGGTTTGAACAGGACGCTCTTTTAAACTAATAACAGCGGACACTAACCAATAATTTGTATGTTAAATGCTGGCGAAATTTTCCAATCCATAGATTATGCAGATAGATATACAACTGTTTAAATATTTTTCTATAAAGGTCTAGTTACTTATGATATTAGCCTACATCTTCGGTTGTAAGAAGAGACAAATTTTCGTCGACGGCTGAATCACACATTTGTGGTTTGTACAACCATTCAGTATTTTGCTTCAACGAATTTAAATCGTATACAACTGCCCGAACACAAGGCATCGGCTTTTCTAAAAATACAAAAGTTGCAACCTGAAAAATGAATGCTCAGAAGTTAAAACGGTCTTGGTGTTCTTGCAGAAGTTACGCGTTTATCGGAACACCCCAGATTTATTGTTGTTCTTTGGAAAGTAAAGTTAAGAAATCAGTACTCACCAGTCTTCGTTTTGGTTTGATGAGGGGTCGGTTCGATCCGTTCATTTTGTGATAGAGTCCGCAAGCATTGCACAAATAATGACCTGTCCCATCCCGTCTCCACAGGGGCGTTGAAGTGGCACCACAATTGACGCATTCACGACCTTCTGTAAATACACAAATAACAAATCAGGTTATTGTTTCCTGTGAAAATGTGGCAGATAATTGCAAATAACTTTGCAAATCTATGAAAGGTACATCTATAAACGTCCATGAAAAAGCCAGAAAGAGGTTATCAGGCAATACGACCTATATTAAGAGAAGCGACAAGCGGAAGTGGCCAAACACACAGACCGCAAGTAGGTGAAAAAATGCCTTATTAAAAGTTGCAGTATAAAAACGAGCATTATTTTTGTATGGAACTTGGAGAATTATAATAAATGTATTTCTGTAAGACATTTGAACGATCAAATTTTGCTTGATGCGAATTTTATATCAAGATGGAAAACTATCCATGAATCGTGCCTGGTTATTACCACAGCCCAGCCATTTCATCGTTCGGTTGCAAATAGAATATACTTTATACTATTTTCTTAGCAAAACCTGATACATTATTTTATTTTCCTTGCTGGTTGCTGGGAACCCTGGGTCACGTGAGGTGTCGGGAGGGCGACACGAGGAAACCCGGTAGCATTGGTTACCGTTACTATGGCAGCTAATTCTACATAAGAAGTAAAGTATTGTCAGAGAGGTAATTTCAACTCGTACGTACAGAAAAAAAAGCTAACATCGGTCTCAGAAGTTTTTCACAAAGTGTACCTTGTTTATGGAAATAGAATCAACATAACATGTTTGTGATATAATTTGATAGTCTTCAGTAAGAAAAAGAGCCCTTAGTTTTTAGGCTAGAAATTGAGATGTTGACGGTACATAATCGGCGAAACCAAACCGGAGCTTTGCGTTCCTTTAATCATATATGAAAAAATATATAAATAAACGAGTACAGTAATTTGACCAAAGAAGAAATTCGAATCAACAGGTTAATCAGACATAGTAAATAAATAAATTCACTAGTCATATTATTTATGCAGATAAGTAGGGCGAGCCTTTGTCAGTTAATAAAATCAAAATGGTGTAAGGTAGGTAGTACATGGCTCGCCATGATGAATGTTCAGCACCTTGATCTTTTCTATAACATTGGCAATTTTTTATTATTGGAAAACAAATCAAACTAAAAAAAAACATGTGCGTTTTACAACAACAACAAAAAAGGAAGAAAAATTAAATGAATACAATTACAGCATGTGAGGTAATGTACATTAAGAGCTTTTGCGATTTTGAAAACTTTAAAAGGTAGAAACAAGCCTTTTGCAATCCCTTTTACGAAACTGTATATGTGGTAAAGAGCCAAGTTTGAACTGAATAAGTGGCGAGCTTTCCGGGAGATATTATACCCAATTCAATAGCATGAATGAATATAAAGGGTTTCTGGTATACTATAGTTGATACCGTGTGACATAGACTACATTGTCTCCTATAGCTGAGCAGAAAAGCTCGGATCTTTTTGAAGACAGACTGCTATTAACGATAAGTCTAAGTATGGTCCGCCATGTATTGAGGACAGGTCAGCTCGACGTTTAAGGGCATGTCAACAGGCCTGTAAAACGCCCCTGTAAAACACCCGATATCCCCATACTTCCCTTCTTCTCAACACCGCGAACTTAAAGTCAAGTAAGAAATTATCGCCTGTGTTTAGGGAATACAGGTGACGTTCAGACAATCGCCAATGTTAATAATATTACTGTGTCGAATTTTTTAGGTGGTGCGTTTTCTTACTTTCAAAAAACAATACAACCTAAGGTAATATAATTTGACCATGTTCACGCCACGGCGTAGCTGCAATACCGCTGAATGTGGCGTAAAACACAAATCAATCAATAAATCAATTAAAAAAGAAACGATGTTGGATCCAAGAATTGCGGCCATAATTATGTAAAAGTAGACGGTATTTAAAAAGAAATAGAGCCTGCGCGTTTCTGTTAAGACATTGGATAAGGCTTACTGGTTTGAATAGCTGCATTGCCATACAATCAAGAAAAATAATAATGTAGGTATGTTATCAATAATTGGTTATCTGCAAAACAAAACAAAAAAGGTGAAAACTACTAAGCGTCCTAAGCGACCAAGCAGCTTGTGTGTGCTACGGGTGTGCGTGATTCCAGGCTGTACTGCGTCCCAGAGACAAAAGACGGAAACAAACACTTGGCTAAGTACACGCATCGCTGTTCGTAACGCACGAACCTCCACAACAAATCGCTTTTCCAATGATTCGCCATGAAAAAACTGGGAACAAATGTTGGAAGGCTGTCGCCCCGCGGCTAACAGACGAACAGAAAAATGTAGGGAAAAAAGCAATGCCCAATGCGGTACCAATGTAACACTATATTGGAGCCGTATATAGAGAGCGTCCCTCCAATGAATTAAAGTTGAGTACTAAGAGCGTCATCGTGACGTCATGAATACTCAAATCATCATGGTGCTACGAATACTAAAGGCATCACGGGGTCTTGAATACTGAAGCCACCATGGCTTCACGGCAAGAACATATGCTTCAGTGAGTTTGAGTTAAAATGTGCTTACATAAATAAAAGACCAAACAGACAGAAGACGTCATTTTGCCTGAATAATTGACCCGATTAAGTATCGACCGCCATACATCGCCAAAGATTCCTATATCCCCTTATATCAACATTATTACAAAATCATTACAAATACAAAAAAATATAACGCTTGGTAAGAATAATCAGAGGCCTGAAATGTCACCTATTGAATAAACAATTTGAAATGTAAATGTTTAAATTTTGGGATTACAATGGTTTTTAAAAAATCTACTCTCCTGCATGTTCATTTCAATTCATATATATTTTTTATTGAACTTCACGTGTGTGTTGGATTGACAAGCGAAACGATCATTAATTAATTGACTAATCAATTGGGTGACTGGCTAATTGATACATACACTAAAAGTACGGGCAATTTTCTTTTAAAATATTAATGAAATTTGAGATAGAGGCTGGTCGTGTGTCAGCGGTAATGTTGAAATTACCAGTTGGGTGGAAGTACACTACAAGTATGTAAGCGGGCGCGTGTCACAGACGACAACCGATGCTCTGTTGCCCTTAAGCGATTCCAATAATGAAAATAAGAATTAAAAAATAAGTCTAATGCATGTGGAGCAAGTGGTTCAGTCGGAAGGTTTGGCGTAGAAAGGACGATACAAAGACACCCTTCTCCTGCGAGCGTTTGCAATCTGTTGTCCTAACCATGAATAGACCTGAACTGGCGAGTTAATTAATTGCAAGAGATCATATAGCGACGTGACATTGTGTTCGTGAATTTTTACAATAATTATACTTATGGTCCTTTCAATTACGAATGATGTATTATTATATATATATATATATATAGATATATATTAATATATATATTTTATACATTGAAGTTCGTCTACGAATAAGCAGTATTATTATGAGTTTTAAATCAGAATTATTGAAAACGTTGAATGACATTCTAAAAAGTAAGATATGCTTAGAATTTCAGTTTAGTTAAAAGAGTTTTACTCGCCTTATTATATAACAATTCTTGTCCTAAGTATGTAATATATTTTAAGCCTCTATATGACATGCCGTCTGAGTGTGACGCTAAAATAACACCTCATATATTGTTGTTCTAAACTCATCACCATTCACATCAAGTATATCTATACTTTTGAAAATTATTGTTTCCTAATTCCACTTAGTGAAATGTTATGTACAACATATGTAGCAGGATAAATTGAGAAGTATATTAAATGTCTTATAAATATATAGAGCATGTTGATCTATTTTAATAATCGTGAAAAATTGTTATGCAAACATTAATGACATCCGCATATATACATAAGACATTTATACATGTGTCAACTGAAACTGTAAGACATGTGGAGGTGGGATATTAAGCGTGGAGTCTGTCATGTGTAAAAATCCAGCCTGTTTTAATTCAATATCACATGTCACAGACAACTCCTTATAGCTTATCAATGGTATATCTGCAACTGTTATAAGATGGAACCTGCCTGTCTTCAGAGCTTACCAGTTTGTATTTTGGCCATAGAGTAATTATAATGCATTATGCAATTAGGCCTATATATAACGCGTTTAGCAATTCCTAGCCACATTCAAGAAATAAAGTATAGTTGGCGACTTAATTATTTATTAGGATTCACGCTAATTATCTCATACATTAAGTGTTTTTTGTGAGTTTTGTTTTAAAATTGTTAGATGGGAGGACATCGTTAAATGTGCCAATTCGCTTTAAGCGAAATAAAAACTGTTCTGTTTTATTTCGATTTGTTTTTGTTTGTTTTATGTAGGCCTAGCTTTTAGATTTTTTTTATAGATGTAACAAGCGATAACGCAATATCTTTTTTTTATTATCTGGTTTTAATTTATGAATGAAACGCAGTTCATTGTTCAAAATGTATAAATTCATAACGTAATTTTTACGACAAATCTAAACGAGGTAACCATTGGATGTGATCTATCTATAAATCTGAAAACTAGGATATTTGTAATTCGGCCATTCATCTTTATCAAAAGGATACCATGATATTTAATAATGCACCATCAAATAAGCCGATACAATAACATTACCGCTATACGCGTTAATCAATTTAACACTGTAAAATATGGTTGTATAATTATTTAAATATTACATGTGTAAATGCTTGTAATCATAGTATTTATGCCGAATAATCACACATGATGAATTTTATACTTGTAACTCTACATTTACAGCCATACAAAATGGTATACTAGTATCTATAGTAGTAAGGTTTGGAGTTTATTTATATATATATACCGCTGGAGGAAAGCAAACTTTTCTGCATTAAAAATATATATATATATATATATATATTCTTATAGCAGACTAGGAAACCCCAACAAACCAATCTGCCAAAGTTTTATTAAATGGTCCCCGAAAGGCCACGATATAACCGGAAAAGACCTTCGCCCAAAGTGGACGATTTGAAGTAGGGAACACTTACACTGTCTTCTGCCTGCCGTCTGGCTTCATTCGGGGAGACATTGGTGACACGACGGCTTCTAATAACCGATCGCTTCTCAGCCAAATACGCTTTCCTTCACGGAAACAAACCGCCTGTACAAGACAATGGTCAAAGAACAACAGACGGTGGAAAAACCGTACCGTCCGAGAAAACACAATGTATCTTCCCTATATCAACCGGCTATAGCATTGATTTTAATATTCTCGCGTCGGTTAACGGTATAATTGCTGAAATCGATTAAAATGTTAATTATTTATTTATTTATTTAATCATTTATTTAATGACCTAATAATGATCAAACTATTAACGCTCATTTCCGCAATGTACTACAATCCCATTAGCATTTCATTTGATTAACTAAAATGAAAACTATGAAAAATGAATTTTCTAAAAATATCCTTATTTCAATTTAAACATTGACGTTTAGATAAATTTTGAACATAAAAACAAATTTATAAACCGAATTAATGGGAGACATGTCACTTTAAATTGCATATACTTCATAAAACATGTTCTATCATTGCAAATTATAATCCCTGGATATGTTTTTGTTCCTAGCTGCTTGCAGAAAAAATGTATCGTGTTCTGCATAAATGTTGCAGACGAAGTAACAGCTGTATGTTCAAGGAGACCAGATAACAAAGGCTATGGCTATAGTTTGAATGATAGAAATACGCCAGACTATCAAAAAAGTCAAGTACGTTATATAGAATAGCAACGAGTTTGTCCCAAAGGTCGCTTGGTGGACCCACATGACTCGGTATATGTCTGATGCCTGTCGTTTAAATTACGAATTCTGTTTAATTTATACGCTTTTTAAAATTTTGTTAGTTCTTTGTTTGTTTGTTTGATTGCAAGCTGATGATGAACTTAAGAATTATTGCTTGCTCCATATTCCAGATAGCTAGAATCATGTATTCAATTTCCCGTGTAGGCGATCCAGTTTTCTAAGTTATTACTTCCATTCATGATTTACATGGGAATCCATGAAATGAATATGATCAATTCGTGTTCCACATTAATTGGCTTTTCAATATCCTGGGTTGTATGAAAGCGTATTCTTTTTTAATAGTTCAAAAAAAGGATATATTTCGACTACGATTGAGTTAGCCACAAGAAAATGCGAAAAGTTTGACTCAGCAAAGATTCGAAAGTGCTTTATACGTTGATTAAAACCTTATATAAAACTGTAAAAGTCTTGAAAATATGTGTTCTATTTGCGACGAAAATGTCATAAAAAGTCTTAATAAGAATTAACAAACCGAACTGAGGAAATATTTATTAGTATTAAAGGTAATATCTCTGCGGCAATGACAGGATTCAGGCAGTGTCGTCTTCAAACGAGAAGACTTCTGGGGAGATTTCATACGGCCGATAGGATTTCTCCCCGGGGGAACGAGGCGTCTTGGACAGGAGAGGACATGGAGCAAATCGTCCTTAACTCACTAATGCGATCAATATAAATTATTTGGCTGACATTGGGGAACAACCCTAACCACAAACATATCATCTTAAGCAATTCAATGACAGTGATGATTAGGGTAATGGGATAATAGTCGAGGTGATCAACCCGAGCGAACAGAATTGGCAATTTTCTGACAAACCATGCAATACGGCTTTAATCTGCCAGCAGAGCTATAAGAAAAGCTACAAATTTAGTGAGATAACAGTCGTGATCAAAGGAACACACAAGCAGTAAGCATGCTACTCTGTGTGTGTGTGGGGGGGGGGGGGGGGGGGGGGAGGC
>JAVFBX010098558.1:0-16250 GCA_034783855.1 Mopalia kennerleyi | reverse complement strand
AACGTACAAACAGATCAGCTTCCTGTTTCCCTTTAGCTCTGAGAACACCAGGCAACAGAAAGCTCCTCTTTTCTCGCGTCTTACGATCGACCGAGGAAGCCGAGGGAGTATTCTGCAGGACTGGCCAACCCGCTCCCCCATGGGGCCAGCATAAATAGACGTCAATGAAACTGACCTTAGAGAAAGAGGGTGTAAGAAATACAAATTTGTTGACTTATCTGTGACATATTCTTTAGAATTTAACATGCACAGAAGCCAGTATAGATAGACTAATAGCTGAGAATAATTCTACACGAATGAACAGTAAGCTTATTTTTCATAACTATTTTTAATTTGAATCTCACCCAGAGGAGTATGTGTAGTTATATCCCATGGATCCAGTGAATGTTGGAGGTACAGCAGTTGAACCGGATTCTGTCCATGGCATTTGAGATGGAATCGAGTGCTGCCATGCTGCCCCTAAGCCAGGAGCGAAAGTCTGTCCGGCTGATGATGCTGGAGTGAAATGTCCATAATGGTGATTCAGGTTGGGAAGTGATGGTGCTGAGCATACATTTGAAAGTCTTGTAGGCGATGTGAATGTAAATGATCCTGGGGCTGTGACGCAGAGACCCCCGGACACTGACGCCACGCTTGACAGAGTGGTCATCACTGAAGAGGTAATACCAGAGGAATATGGTAAATGAGTATAGTTCACTCCAATGTGAGGGTTAGAAAAGTCCAACGGCAAGCAGCCATTTACAGATCTGGGAACCATACTCGAGGCATGATGCAGCGTCTGATCTAAGCGATCTTCTCCACTCGGATTATAACCACCTGCGACATTGTGGTGTTGTTGTTGTACACAAGGGCCAACAAATGGAAGCCCCAACGGAGCCTGGATGTAATTATTATTTGTAAAATTATCAGCCATAATATAAATCTGTAAGGAATCGATCGGGGCAACGTTACCGCTTGCTCATTTCCAATATATTATTCCTAGCACTGAACTGAGAAGAGAACTACACGGCGTTGTTGTTGTTTTGTCTTGATCGGCGCATTTTAAACACCATTTTCTATAAGTTTCTAGAGTGATGAAATAACGTTCGCTACGTAAATATCCGGTTATTTTGTATTAAGATACGTGTAGACCAAATTTGGATTATATAACGTATATATTTTTGCTGTAAGAGTGTAAAATAGTCGTGCAATCGTAGTGTTATCCTTTCCGGCAAATCAACGCCCGAAGTGACCGTCTAATGATCAAGTTACTGACCTTGTCATTTGATTGGTCGAGAGGCGAACATGTAAACATGCCGAGTTGACAGTTTTTAATAAACACAAATACTAGGTTACGGTACGCATACTATAGGTCTCCACCATAAATTAGGAGAAATAGAAAATAAAACCAATATCCCTATCATCGAGTGACTTCTTATAGTTAAAATTAACGCTATATGTAGCGGCAGATTGTCACTCTCCTACAATATTTAACAACTGCCGACTTGTGACAGGAGAGAGACATTGAGAAAACAAAGGCAAATCCTTGCAAATCAGTTTTTCTTCAGCTTCAAAGGATTTTTAAATAAAAACTGTAAATACAGGCTAACAGTTTGTCATTATGAATTTTCTCTTTGAGTTGAATTCATTACCATTACTACTAAAAGTCAAGGGTTTTCTGAGATCCTATGTTTTTAAACGGCATAACAAACTAAGACAGGGTTGCGATTTTCTTCCACCAACTCTTTGTGAAGAGTATGTGTGTGGGTCTGAAGTCAGTGGAGCAGTTGATGGTGTATTGTACAGGATTGCACAGCCTTTGTCATTATCCACATGGTCAACCAATCTGGGATGTAGATCAGGCCATTCTTGTAGAAATGGGAGGTGACTTTGGAAATGCTATTTCAAAAAATGTATTAACAATAAATGCTTTTTTGGAGCTTTATTTTATTGGCACTTGACTCGCAGGCAACAATTCTTTATTTACAAGCTGTGGTTTAGAAAATGGCTTATTTGTGTTAATGAGACATTTATGTCGATGTATTATACCAACACATATAGTGAATATTAACAGTATTTGTGTTATTTAGGATAACACTTTCTTAGTTTGAACAGATTGTAGTTAAGTAAGTTTTTCAGGTTGAAACCTGACCAGGAATCAAATCCATGACCCTTAAATAGTGTTAGACACAGACTGGCCAGGAGTGAATGCTGGCCACCTAGACCACTCAGTAACCTGGCCTAGAATGATTTGTTTGTTTGTTTGATTGGGGTTTAACGTTGTAGGCTACTCAAGGGTATTTCACTTATATGACTGGAAAACCGGGTGGAAAGTGGAAACCTCAAACAAACCACCCCCGCGATTGCCGGAGCCACGTCTTGTGACTCACTCATATACCCGAGAGTCGACAGGCCTAGAATGAAGAATGATTTCTTGGATAACAATTGACAATTAGAATGGGTAGACAGGTAGCACTGTGGCATTGGCCCTTGTGTCATATATATTTAAAGACAGCTAGCTGGGTTAAAAATTAACAAATGAACCAAACTTTGTTTTATACAGTTTTATTGAGAAGACCTACAATTCCCACGCAATAATGAGCATTTACATGAGAAATACTAATTCGGAAATTTCAAATCATTCCCATTTAAGCTACAACTACATTTAAATCTATTCTACTCTTCAAGTAACTACCACAGTATAACATACATCCTCATACATGGTCTTGATATGTATGGATGGAAAAGATGAAAAAAGAAATTGGAAAACTTAAAAACTTAAAAACTTGCAAGCATAAGATGATTATAGACAAAAGCACAAATGTTGATTACACCTGTCCTGTCACAGTAAACCCCTCAACGCATTAACGTGCACCATTGACTTTATTATGATTTATTCTAGGTAAAACATCATGTGACGTTATAGACGACATGTTGGCTGACTGCCTGTACATGACAAGTAACTCAAGAAAGTGCGTGAAAAGCCAATCATGCACGTAACTCCCTGAAAGCCATGTTACTAATATATAGACGGTGTGGATAGCCACACTAACATACACTCAAGGAAAAGATCATGGTTTATTATTTAAACAGTGAGACACACCAAACCTTTCTTGCAGACTCCCACTATGCATTTTTAAACACATGAAATGCTGATTTTATCAGCTAGCAAGCAATTAACTTGAAGATGAGAATATGAGGACCAAAGATATTTCTTCATTTCCTCAAGTGAGAAGTCGACAGAAAAATGACACAATTTTGGGTGGCCATTTGTGCATCCTGGAATAGATAAAGCCACTCCACGTTGATGGTTAACCTGTATTCCTGGAATGGTGATTTAATCAGCTGATTTATCCTGTTTTTGAGAAACTGGGATAAGTGGGTTCAATTTAACGCGAGGAAACCAAACTTTTCAATCGAACATTATAAAGAAAGGCTTAAATTTTATACAAATAGTAAATACATGATACAAAAGCTCCCATGTAAAAGTGAGACTTAATTACCATAACACTGAGACAGGGTAGGATTTAAACCTACATATAGTTGCTAATGTTGCTGGTTATTCACACTGTAAGAATTTAAGTTTACAAAAGCACATTTTTTATCTAACAAATTACCAGCTTATAAAAAATGATTCAAATGAATGTATATTTAGAATACATGAATGAAAATGTAGACATGTCTCTCAGTATAAAAGCTATACAAAAAGATGTAGTTTGGCTTAAAACAAGTCAGTAAAATATACTTAAATGTTTGCAAATTTTGTTTGGTTAGTCTGTTATGTCGTATATATGATGTTATTTTACTCTAATGCCTGGGGTATCAGTCCATGAGATGGGCGAGGGAAGCACTGTTAATGTTCCCTACAACAAACACTGAGTCTATGCCATACAAACACAGTATGAGCATGCACCAGGAAGACGCTTTCAAAAGAAGCCGTAAAGTTTTATTATCATTAAAAAAATTCAAATATACACAAAATAAACATTGATAGGTTACATCACATAAAAAGCTTATGATATACAAAAGGGCGATATAATAATTATAAAAATATTAACTACCATATAATGATAACACTAAAAGGGATACCAAAAGGTTACCCATAAACATGTCGTTAATCTACATCCCTGCTCAAGTGTGATTACTAACTTTATAGAAATATGAGCCAATGATTGATTTTTTGATTGATTTATTGATTTACTAGGTTTTAACATAAACAACATGCTCAAGTGTGTTTCACTTATGGGACATTGGTGTAATTTCAAGAGTTACAGGGAAAAACAACTGTTTGTCGATTGCAAGTGCAATACAGATGTTTGTCTTTTAAAATATGCAATAAAAATAATAAGTTTAGATCTTAAAGCGGTTGTCTTTCCCTTTAACACACACACACACAAGTGAACAGAACACTACTGACAGGTGATATATAAATGATTGGTTAAGAGAATAACATTCCTCCACTGCAGGCAGTAGCCGCAGTAATGTATGATTATACACCAAAACTTACTGTCTTATGCACAGTCAAACAAAATACAGCCAGCATAGAATACAGTAAATAGGAGTCACTGCTCTTACAGCGGTCATCCAGGAAGAAACGATTTAAAAATTTGCTAGAAAAATACCTGAGGTATGGACTATGGAATTAAAAAATGACTTCCTGTTAAAAAGACCACCACTTCCTTTATCTGTTTTTTGTTTGTTTGATTGGGATTTAACCAAAAGGTTTCTCCAATATGACAACAGATTATACATTTCATTACGGTAACAACCTGACTTGAATGCAGTTGAATTCTGAGAGCAGCCCTCATTGAACCCCGTGTGATTGTAGGAGCCAAACCTGTGCCTCCCTCATTGAATGGAGGTCGACTAAGAGACCTGTGAAGGCTACATTGAAGGAGGAATGGACAAGTGGTTCGATACCCTTTACCAAGGAACCACTTTCAATCATAAAGTTCACAATTTGTCCACATATGGTTACCAGTTATCAAAAGTAATCGGTACAAATCAAAGACAACGGGGTCCACAGGTCCCCCGGGGACCTGTGAAGTTACCAGTTATCAAAGGAAATACCTTATAAATCTAAGACAACGGGACCTGTGAAGTTGCCAGTTATCAAAAGTAATACAGTATAAATCAAAGTGATTAATATAAGAGTAAGACACGACAGGCAGTGGGTTGAAAGAGATCTGTTATAGTATTTAAAAAAACACTTTACATGCAAATGTTATACCTATATATATATATTGTAATTAATATATAATCGTAGTTGTGTTAGAAATATATATCATAATTCATGGGTGATAACATACTTAATGTAAAAATTGAGTTAAAACTAAAAAATGTCTACTACATAAAAGAATATGTTTATTCTTAAGGCAAGTGAAACTAGTAAATTTATTGTGAAAATCCATTACCCCATCAGAACATATTCCAAGTAAAATCTTAAAGAAAACTTCATTATTTGGGGATAAAGGTGTGGCAAGTCAGTCTTGTGTACGACTCCACTCATTACAGTAGGACATTAACTCTTTGCCTCCCTCCGGAAAATGTTTTTCACATGTGGATCTATTTAGACGGAATATCCTTGTAGAAAATGTAAATTTTTACATGAATTTACAGTAATGAATTTTTTCATTACTTTACGTTTGTAAAGTAATGTTGCCCAAAACTTTTAAAAGGGTACTAGGTATAGAAAAGTATATATTTTCTTCATCAGGAATTCTTGCTCTATCTAAGACATTAACTCCTTGCCTCCTAAATATGTTTTTCCTTCTAAATAGATCCACATGTATTGGATCTATTTAGAAGGAATATCCTTGTGGAAAATGTAAACAATTTTACGTTTGTTAAGTAATAGGTATAGAAAAGTATATATTTTCTTCATCAGGAATTCTTGCTCTATCTAAAAATGCTAAAATTTTGCTGCTGTAAGCGGCTTGCCGGATGCAAAGAGTTAAAGCTGTCATTCTAATTCCACAAGACATTCCAGTTCAAAAGTCCAGACATTTTCAGGTAAACATAAAAGCTGTGCTTGCAATCCTTTGCAATCACTTGTTTTCTAAAACAGAAGAGATGGTAGATAATTCTTCTCTGTTTCCAGTCTCCGTTTCTTAGTAGCTCACTTTGGAGCGAGTGTAATATGAATAGGAGGAGGAATAACGGTCGGATTTCTTGGTAGCTCCATAGCCGGTCAAACTAAGTATCAAACCAGCCAGAGAAGGCAGTGCGTTGAGAAACATCAGACTGGCAGAAAACAACTCTTTCCTGTTGAAGATGTCATCGTATATGTAACAATGGGTCAGAGCAACAGCTGATATGGCATAGGTCTGAAATACATTAAAAACATTATATGTAATATAAGTTGTTCGCAAGGGCTTAGGCAGACACCCGTCCAAATGACCACCCTGAAGTGAACAATTCACTGATTTGGCACCCTCTTTTAAGAAACTGTAACATGCAGGAGATAGGTAAACTGTCAAAATTGGACACCCAGCTATTTGAAAAGTGAAGCAAAATCAATTTTGGACACCATACATGTACTTTAGATTTCTGGCTAAGCCCCTGGTGGTTCGGCTTCTATCATGTGCATTGTTCAAGTTGGCTTGTAATAAAAGATATGGACTACATGTAGGTCAACAATTTTGTAATTCATGTCATTGCACATACATGTACCAAGAGTAAGCTGGCAATATTGATGAGAGAATCAAACTTCAATAGCGATGACAAGACGAAGCTCAGGACACAAAATATAGTCTCAAAAGTAATCACACTACCGAGGGGTTTTTATAGACACTTTTTCATCAGGAATACCCCGATGAAAAATAACGGCAAATTGAGTTTTTCTTAAATTTGATATTCAGTTTTGTGTGAGAAATTTAGTTTTGGCTTATTTTAGCCACTGGCGAGCTATACAATTCAGAATTAACAGTGGATTTTCCATGAAAAGTTGGTAAAATTGAGTATTAGTGCGTTTTGTGCGCTGAAGACGCGCTAAAAACATTGAGTTTTAAGCAATATCAAATTGAGTTTATGAGAAATTTTTGTCTATAAAAACCCCTGCTACCACAGAGATGTTGATTAATTTAAATAGATGAATCATCTCACGTTCTAGATAAACTCCCAGAGACAAGTTTCTCAAAACAGGTAGATCTTAATCTACATTTGTTATGGTTAACTTTACTGGAGAAATTCCCAATCAGTAAATAACTCACCAAGACCCTGGAGAGGAAGAAAGAGGTTCTGTCCGCATCAAATCTAAAACTGACAGCCTGCTGAGCCTCAAAGGAAGTCCCCAACAACAGGATACCCACAATACGCAGCAAGAAACGATGGAAGATTTTCGCCTGTTTCACCTGTGGGTTACAAAATATAAATATTTGTTATAACAGCATACATGTATATGGCTAAAGACGCAGAATCACTGACAAAACTTCAATAACATGTTAGGTGGCAAATCTCTTCAAACCCAAACCTTACACATAACTGAAATGTCTCGTGAGAATTCTGTGAAGGTTTTCCATGACATTTCTCAGTTCTTTCCTTGGAGTTATATGGGACTTGAACATAGCCAGGTCTGACCCTGTTTTCATTTTATTGTTGTTGTAGAAATATGTTCACATCATTTGCAAATGTATCTATCACTCTCCCTTCTTTGGTTTTAAATCATTTTCAGCCCACGGGGCCTCATATCCACTGAATAATTCATACAAAGTTTCTTGGTAGACCCAATTACCCTATAAGTATTTTCTGAAAAGTTTGTGTATTTTTGTGTTACAGCATAGCACAAATATTTATTTTTGTGTATATGTTGATGGCCAACTGGCGTATTTAACATAAATTATGTGTAAAAAAAATACTCCAGAATACCGGGGTAGGTATCAGTAAGGATAATTGAACACTGCTATCAATTTATTCATTCAGGTTTTTCTGTTTACTCAGTGCATTCAGGGGGAGGTAACTCTAGAGGGTAATATATGAAAGTAGTCTGACACCAGAGTAATGATATAAATGACATCAGCACTATATCGCTTATACACCAAAGCCAATTTTATTATACATGTATATTACAATGTTAACTATATAATAAAACTACTAGTGTTTAGTAAACTGGAGACTTACCTGAAAGCCCAAGAGCCATCCAGGAAATGCCAAATGGAGGAGTCCAAAGACAAACGAACAGAAGAATTCCAGACGAAGAATGAAGACAATAGTACCACTCTTATCTACTCCTCCAAGAGGGTTGTTATAGCGGACTAGCTGGATTACACTAGACAACAACCAAGCTCCAGTCCCAAACAAAACAAACGAGAAATGCTGCAAGAAAATAAATATAGGTAATAAATCCAATGTGTATAAGGAGTAAATAATACCACAAACCAATTCACTTCTTTGTAACATGTATCTATAATTTTCAAATTTATTGCTGACCATTCTCAGCAATTAAACCTTTTGTCAAAATGTCACTGCTGAAGATGGGTCATATGAGACTTTTGATCATTTGAGAATGATATTAATAAGTTAAAGGTCTAATTTAATGGTTTATTATCCATGAACCAAATTCGTTTGATCAATTTACAGGTGGTTGAAACTTGTACACCCCGTCATCAACATATTTGATGTGGCTGATAACTGCCTCACGGGAGGTAACTCAGAATGAAAACAATCATCATAATGAGGCAAACATATTTTCTAATTGTTGAAGTGAATAAAATTTGACACAGTGTGGCTTGCTTCATAATAAATTCGTTATAGACGTTTTTCTCAGGCTTAACAAGGACCGGTTGCTCAAAGCCCTATTAAATGTAATCAGCTATTAGATGATGTCCTGCCATTTCTCGTACTCCGTATCAGCAATTTCATCTGGTGTTAGTGGCTAATCGTCTTTCGAGCAACTGGCCCCTGGACTTTAATGCTGTCCTGCCAGCTTGTATGCCCCTTCCCCTGTGGCTCAGGGTGTAGGAACTTGCAGTATTGTAATAAAAGTCTGTACACCAGGGGCAACTTTCACAAAACGTTGTACGACAAATAATTATCATACGATAAAAGTACATCATGTTAAACTATATAGCGTAAAAATATTGTACGATATTTATTTGTTGTACAACATTTTGTGAAAGTGGCTCCAGGGCTTCACATTTGAGGAGATTAGGTACACTGTTTTCAGCTCACGCAGATTGTCCAATTTAACATTATGCTAACTAGAATTCAATCTTCTAGATAATAAAAATACTCTTGTTAAACCAGGTTAGTGATTTTCAGCTCTTCTGTTCATTATAATAATTCAATATCACTAACAAGCCAGAGTACATAAGATAAAAACCACCCTGCAGGCCTTCTGATTTGAGGTGTGCTATCCTATGCTTTAACACAGATCACTCACCTCAAAACAGAAGTGCTGACCCTATGATATCTTCATGGTGCTTTATTAGCTTCCACACAATCCTAAATGAATTGAATAGATACCGCCAGTTAGAGCCCAAGGTCAAACACAACCTTTGAACATCCATCGAAGGAAGTCTAGATACATGTACACGTACTATATTCATTAATAAATGCAATAACTCACCTCAGCCCGGATGAAAAACTTTGACGTGTTTTGTAAATAAAATCCAAAAATGAACCACAACAGAAGCACCTTGAAATAGAAACATAACAATAATCACCATGAGGGGGGGTGGCCTGGGGGGTAATATTTTATTTCTAACAGACACAAAAATCATTCATTGCTTCCAGTTTTAGGAGCTGTGTCACTATTCTATCAGAGGGGGAGTGATTGTCCACTACATAGAGACTCCAGCTGAATAGCCTCAATTAAGTAAAAGGCTGGGTGGCTAAATGTAAGTTGTCTAGGCAGCCTGCAGTTACTGCTGGCATTCAGGGCCGGAGTCTGAGGTTTCAACCTGCAACATTTTCTGAACTAGAATATGTTCAAACTAAGTTTGTGTGTTTGTTTGATTAGGGTTTAAGGTCGTACTCAAGGGTATTTCACTTATATGACGACGGATTGTCCACTTCACACTGTTCCTTGCCTAACCAAGGTGGAAAACCGAGAAGAAACCTCATAAAAACCTCCCCCACGATACAAAAAACACCACACAAGAGATCAGCTTCCTGTTGCTTCTTAGCTCAAAGAACACCAGGGTAAGCGGAAGCTCTCTCCAAACAGTCGACAGCACTGTTATAATGCATCAATAGTTCCACCACAAAATTACCAAAATAAATTAAAAAACAATCTTACCAGAACTCGAGACCAGACGAGTGAAGATAAAACACTGTCATCTCTGGATTTCCTGACAAGAACTCTGTAGATTCCAGAAGCAAAGAGGAAAGCAGCAAAGATCTGTGTTATAAGACATTGCAGTTCATCTACGTTCTTTTCGGCAATCTGAAAATTTTTATAAAAATTAAATTTATGTTCAAAAGCTGTATTGAATTTCTACAATGCTTTTTGGTTAACACAAAACTTAAAACAAGCCAAATGTGGCATGCACTCAAAACTTAACGAGACTTTAGATGAATCAATACGAGAAAGAACTTCAATTTAAGAGGTGACGGAAACATTAACATCAAGGGTTGAGGCCAAGGGGTGTCCACCCGTCCAAATGGACACCCTGGAGTGAACAATTGCCTCATGTGGATTGTGGACACTCTTCCTTAAGAAACTTTAACATGCAGGAGGTAGGAAAACTGTAAAAATTGGACATCCAGTTACTTAAAAAATAAAAAGTGAAGCAAAATGACCATTTTGGACACCTTACTTTGATTTCTGGATAAGGCAACTTGCCTGTAAGCTTTATACTTGCACAAAACAGAAGAAGTAAACCATGACAAATTTATGTTTTGAATTCCTTTTAATTAAATTGAAAACACCTAAACTGAATATTTATTATTCAGTATTATTTATTGATGACAAAATCTGTTTGAAAATTAAAAAAAATTCTTTAAAAAAGTATACATCTAACACAATCACAGGCAGCAATGTGTCCCTTTTGAGTGTACTGGGATCAGTGGATGACAACACTTGGTCACATGGATAAATTGTGACGTACATAAATTTTTACTATTTAAACCTCATTTCTACTTAAAAATGGGTCAATGTCAAATCTGTGTCTACAATAATAGTGGTGATCTAGCACCTGATAAGTTGTAACCAGTATACATTCTGACATTCATCTTGTGTACAAGTAAATAGTGGTAGTGCACTTAATGACCATGGTCTATATCTGATTAGAGATATAGTTTTCATAGGTTCAAAGGCCAACAGGTATTAAATTAACCGTTGTAAACAAAACTTGTCTCCTCTTTTCAAGCCAGCTGGTGAAATAACTGTGATTCTTTTGGGAAGCTCCAAGATTCAGGCTTTGTATTTTTCTAACAGCTCTAAACTGAGAGAACTGAGAGTTTATCATTACACTGCTCCAGATAAAAGGTTGACTAAAATTCTGAATTCAACCGAAGACCTTGACAGGTGAGTTTTGATTTGGTGCCTTACTCTCAGGGGTGCTCCATGTTTTCACCAAAAAAAACCGCAGTGCTGAAAGTTATTTCACTTAGGCCTAAAAAAAAAATTGTGAGTTTCCTCAAACGGCCTAAGAAAAATTGGTCCAAGCAGGCAGGATTTTTTTTTTTCCTATATTTTTTATTAATTTTGTAGACATTGTACAAAACAGCAGATATTAAATAAAATGGACAATCCGAGTCTGTACCGGAGAATAATAAAATGGCGGCGAAGTTTCTATAGATTCTAGTCACATGTTTTATTTCACATGTTTTATTTCCCCTGGTGACGTCACTACTCACTAGCTACCGCTGAGCTGTAATATACATATTACAGCTCAGCGGTAATATTTATTAGCACATGTGCTAATAAATGTTACATATTTGAATCCCAATTTCTCCATAAGTTTTTTTAATGAAACAAATTGAAAATCATCCAGTGGATATTGAAATTTTCAAGGTATCAACCACTTGGGAAGACCTTTAACCACGTATGAATTTTTTTTGTAATTCACTTCCGATAGTTTTAGTGTTGACATTTTTCATAATCAGATTTGTGTATGATATTGATATTTTAAGGAGCAATGAGCATCCAGATTCTAAAGTGACTATAGTCTTACTAGAGCTCTATTCTCAGGAGAAATCATAAGCAGTCTTTTGGGTTTTTGGAAGCACTTCCAATGGCAGTGTTTATTTGTTTTTCCTGGGTGTTCAATGATTATCATTTGTCCATTTTGATAAGCGATAGAAATGAAACAATCTATTTTTAGAAATAATACACGAGACTGTCTGAAGCAGTCTGCTATTATGGTGATAAGTTGTGTTTCTAAGATAGCTGTATTTCTGAAAACAACATTTGACCAAAAAAAAAACTTTTTAAGTCTTCGGGGAATACCCCGATGAAAAATAACGGCAACTTGAGTTTTTCTTAAATTTGATATTGCATTTTGTTTGAGAAAGTGACTTTTGGCTTATTTCAGCCACTGGCGAGCTATAAAGTTAAGAATTAACAGTGGATTTTCGATGAAAAGTTAGTAAAATTGAGTATAAGTGCATTTTGCGCGCCAAAGGTGCGCTTAAAATATTGAGTTTTAGTCCATATCAAATTGAGTTTTTAGAGAAATTTTTGTCTATAAAAACCCCTGACCATGCTCACTACCTTCTCAAGATGTCTGTAGGTTACCCATAAAACAACTCGAGATTCAGATCTATTTAGAAAGACTTTATCTAGAATATATATAATTTGTTGTTTTGTGATTTTGTCTTATCACAAAACAAGAAGTGGTGGTCCAGAAATTGTATAGTAACCTCACTTCTTAATATCATTCAAAACATAAAGAACATAAGTTGATTTATCAGGGTTTTTTAATCGGCATTCCTATGCCAGTGTGATTAAATTTTTGAATAGAATATACAAAGATGAACCCCTTTATATGATTGCATGCATTACATCTTTAAGTTGTAATTAAGGTAATTGGACATTAATTATCTTATGTGATAATACGCGTTTACAGGTGTTAGATGTGAGATCTTGACAGTGACCAGCAGCTTGTACATGTAAGCTCCCCTCACACACAATTGAACCTAACTGTAAAAAGGCGCATTTTCACACTACGATTTGTAGTTACAAGTCTTACGACTTAAGGTGATTACCCTTATTTGCCCCATTTTGATTGGATTAAGAAGAACGAAACAGTCGTTCAATCATAACTCCGCAAACAACGGAAAAACCCTGAAATCGTTACTACAAATCATACTGTGAGAATGCATTTTTATCCAGAGAAAGAATTTAACTATATGATTGTAGGAAACAGATGGTCCGTTTGAGGTTTCTTAAAATATATTTTGTTTGTATTAAAAAGCATTTCAATACAACATGAATTTGCATGACCAGATGCCTTGTTAAACTTCCCTTCTTTTCCAAGGGTTGTTACTTGCAAGGCTGTTGCTAACCCATGCTGGTCACAAGAATTGATTCATTGATTGATTGACACGTGGTTGTAAATAATCTGGTTTTAGTGCCAGCAGACCTGCCTGTGTACAAAAATTGTTTTTTTAGGAGTATTTTCTTACTATTTTGTGTATTTTTGTGTTACAACATAGTAAAGACTAGGAATTTTTGTGTGTATTTTTGTAGCCTTTTGGTGTAATTTACATAAACTATGTGTACAAAATACTGCAGAATACGCAGGTCTGTGCCAGGTTGATATGTACAAGCAGTTGTTGTTGTTTCGCTTCGGGTTGAACCGTCACTTTTGGTTATATCTGAAAGCATCTACCAAGACATGCGCAATCGCGGGGGTGTTTTTTACGAGGTTTCCTCCCGGTTTTCCACCATAATAGGGCAAGGAACAGTGTGAAGTGGACAATTCGTCGTCATATAAGTGAAATACTCTTGAGTATGACGTCAAACCCCAATCAAACAAACAAACAAACCATGACATGCAATTAGGAGACAGCCATGACTAGATGATATAACTACAGTCATTTTTTAAATGATGCTTTTTAAATTAACTAATTAACGGTTATGCTAATTCAATTGCAAGTGCAATACAGATGGTTGTCTTTGTAAATGAATGACCGAATCACAGTTCTATGTTATACTTAAAGTTTTTAATTAAAATAGCCTCAATCGAGTCAGATATATTAATGCCACAAAACATGGCCATCTTGAAATCAAAGTGAGGTGATATGCCTTTCGACATGAAATCAAAGTGAGGTGATATGCCTTTCGACATGAAATCAAAGTGAGGTGATATGCCTTTTCGACATGATGTCAAGAATTTCCATTACGATGGAAAGTTAATTTTCCTCCAGTGTTAAGCAAAGACAATATTGCTACTCTTTAAACAAACTGCCTTTAACCAGAGGGTGAGTAGCTTTGAGACAGCCTCCTTTAAAAAAACACCTACATCAGGGTGGGCATGCCGAACCAATAACTGGTTTTGAACACACATATATGATCTTTTGAATGCATTCAAAATATAAAATTGTGTGATTAAAACACCAAAAGTTCCACATGAATAGAGCACTGGTATAAATATGTTGACACATGAATTATTCAGTTGAGATCATATTTTATTGCTGTTTGATAAGGTAATAACTCTGATCTATAAATGTAGATCATATAAAGGTTATTGGACATGGATATTGTTCACCCACTTTGACAGCTGTTTAATTGACTACTGTAATTACTATAAAAATAAGAGAAAAAATCCATCCAACTGCTTATACAATTGTTGATTTGTTTATTTGTTTGATTTAGATCAGCAGTGCTGTAGTTTGAGATTTTGTGTGCACCTGATTCCCATGGTCCTTTGTCGGTGTCACAGATTTTGACCATGGGACTTAAACTTATGCCACCTGGTTGTGAATGAACAAAAGTGCATAGGAATTAGGTAACAAGATGGCGAGAGAACTTCGATAACTGGTTACCAGAGAAAGTTTTGGACTATATGCGGGTGAAATTGAGGAGTGCAGCTAATGAGTTATCAAATGAAAGCTTTAGGTAATTCGCCAGACATTTGTAACGTGATTCCATATCAAAAGATTGACTTTCCGTGTTGTTTGCATACGCTATAATATAATGACGGTACCTGGATCTATTATTGATTGGGGCTTAAAATCATATTCAGGGCTATTTCACCTATTTTTTGCCTAAAAATATGGTGGAAAATCTGGAAAAAATAATTTCACAACAATCATTTTAAATCGTACCAGAAAAACTTTAAAAATCCTTACTTGTATAAATATGGACATAATAAATTGAACATTTTATCCAATACTTGCATAGGCCTAATAGATTCTTTGCAAAATTCAGTACCAGTGAATTAACGTCTGCATGTCTGTCACATATATTCTGGTTTTAGTCTTTACTTTAGTAGCACTGGTGGAAGAATATTTTTTCAACAGAGCATTTAGCAAAAGAACTTTAATTTTATAGTTGAGCTTTTGTGAAAGCTGCTATGCTGAAGAACACCACAGTGAGATGCTTCCTCGAGTATGGTGTTAAACAATCTAATCTTTATTATAATTGGCAGAAATTTGTGAAAAATACCCTAAAACTTCCATAAGTTGGGACAAAGAAATAGGCTTTACCACAGGGGGTCTTACATGTTATTTCTATGAAACCATCCCCAAATTAGAGTGTCTTAACTGCTAGAAGTTTCAAGGTAATAATGGGTAATTTAAGGTAATGAATTAGTCGAAAAAGTCAATCTGGTGCATTATATACAGCAGGTAGAATGTAGATAGATCAATCCACATGTATTAGCTCCTGTGAATTACAGACATATGGATTTATTCGAGGCGTATAAGCAACACCTGTAGGTTTACATCGTATTGAAGCAACCAATCAATCCAGACTGTTTCTACTGTGGAGATACAGAAACTGAGACATGATCAATATGTTGAATTGTAAACCATTTTGTACAGTATTGCTTATTTGATTGAGGTTCACGAAGACATTAGTTTCTATGTCGAAATGTTTCACTGTTAATTTTTGTTCAAAATATATATAACCAGAAGTCCATTAACTAGAAGTGCGAAACAGCATGTTGTAGACGGCATTGTTTCTGATATAACTCATGAATAGCTTCAGAGTTCTACATGTAAGTGTAACTTAAACAGGGAATTTACACTACAAATAAAACAAGAGATCCATGAATGGATCTTGATGCCCACCATTGAGAGATTGACTGAATATTCAAACCCATGAAAAAAAGGTCAGGTGCACAACCAGACCTTATGGGGAACCAGTGTGTGAAATATGAATC
>JAVFBX010098447.1:0-16254 GCA_034783855.1 Mopalia kennerleyi | reverse complement strand
AGCATCAGTGACACCTCATAGCCTCTCTGAACAAAGCATCAGTGACACCTCATTGCCTCTCTGAACAAAGCATCAGTGACACCTCATTGCCTCTCTGAACAAAGCATCAGTGACACCTCATAGCCTCTCTGAACAGACCTCCTTTCCGTTTGATGTAGTGGGTGTTATGGAGGTTACTTGTTAGCTTACGTTCCAAGACATTTTGATTTAGCTAAATAATGAACCGAAAACCAGACTCATTATTATTACAGGCCTGTGCTGTTGGGGAGAATGGACAGAAAGGGGTCTTCCCATAGTTCCCTATAACAAGTTTATTTTACAAGGACCGATTTACAGGTTTCCTAAATTGCTTGCAATGTTCGTCTAAATTTGCATTTTCCTACTGATTTTGACAATTTTGTCAATACCATCATCAAAGAAGATTTTATTATAAAGCAATTTTGCTTTATGTTTCATAAATTCACATTTATGTATTTTAAAAACCAGCAAAGCAGCGGTAAATAAAAATGTTAGATTGTCACACAAAATTTTAGAAAACCAATTTAAAGATTTTGGCAGAAAAGATTTCAGCACAGGCCTGTTATTATAATTAAGGTAATAAAGAACCCATTACGTGTAAGAAAACACATTAACTAATGAACACTTCTGGAGTGTAAGTAAAGGGGGTTTAGTGTGAGAAAAGACATTAACTAATAAACATTAATGGAGTGGAAGTATAGAGGTTTAGCGTGAGAAAACACATTAACTAATGAACACTTACTGAGTGTAGTGTGAGAAATCACATTAACTAGTGAACAGTAATGGCGTGGATGTATGGGGGTTAAGTGTGAGAAAACACATTAACTAATGAACAGTTCTGGAGTGGAATTAGGGTTTAGTCTGAGAAAACACATTAACTAATGAACACTTATTGAGTGTAGTGTGAGAAAACACATTAACTAATGAACAGTAATGGCGTGGAAGTATGGGGGTTAAGTGTGAGAAAACACATTAACTAATGAACAGTAATGGCGTGGAAGTATAAGGAGCTGTAGAGTGAAAAAACACATTAAGTAATCAACAGTGATATAAGACCAAAGAAGTGGTTTATTTCTGCAGTTTTTGCAACTAGTAAATCCCTTCTCCTTATTATTATGTTATATAAATTACCTAACAAGTTACCTTCTTATGACATTACTATTTAGGCTATGTTGGAGAAAACCAGTTTTTGAGTGGCTCAGCTTGTCGCTCTGACTTTAATGATCATTTCATTAGTTTTTCTTAATCAATAATATTTCAAATAATGAGTGCGAGCAGGAAAATGACAGACCCACAGGTGTGTCTTTTAACTTTATATGAGATTATCAACCGTTTAATGGCCGATAGGTGAGATGTCTTATTTCCTTTCTTTGTTTACATATTAACTAAAACATTTTTGAGGGGCAAAAAACTAAAGAAAATTTTCACCAAAAAAAACATTAAATTTACTTTGTGGATAAAATATAAATGCACCTTAGTGCAGATGTTGAGGAGTCTCATATTTAGGTGTCCGTCAGTCGACCCTCAGGTTTATGAGTGAGTCACATGATGTGGCTCCGGCAATCATGTCGTCATATAAGTGAAATACCCTTAAGTACAAAGTTAAACCCCAATCAAACAAACTAACAAACATGTTTAGGTGAATCATACAAAATATTTTGAAGTATCTTCTTAAGCTGGCAGTGTGGCTGAATTAGATATCATAAATAAAATGCACGATATATGTTCGTTATTTTATTTAGTTTTCTTTCCATTTTGGCAGAATAGCCCAATAATCCAAGCAAACATAATAGATATGGATATATTCTGAGATATAATACTGTGATCATATGATCTCACTTAATGAAAATATGCTGAAGCTTCGGTCTGTAACAGTAGATGTACATGGTAGTGTGAAGAGTTTTGTTTACCATCTATAGTTAGTTTAACCTGATATTTTACAATTATTTGACGTGATATTTTACAAATATTCGACCTGATATTTTACAAATATTCGACCTGATATTTTACAAATAGTTTGACCTGCTAATGCTGATATTTTACAAATAGCTCGACCTGCTATTTTACAAATATTCGACACGATATTTGACAAATAGTATCATCCTGCTTAGAATATCAACATCAAAGAGTTAACCAATATATCATCACTAGTTAATTAATTGTAAGTCTTTAGCATTCAAACAGTTTCTCCTCCACCTTTCATAGTTTAAACTCTTCACGGATGCATTATTCCATGTTTCCCTATATATTTGTTGTTCACAGTGGTTACAGCCTAATGGGTTGGGCTATGATTTCAATATGCTCGGTATAGATTTCAATTAGTACAGATCTGGTTTAGTTCTCTTCATTTACCCTAACATTCTGTGATCTACGTGCATTTGTAACGCTTCACTGTGCTAATGATCCAGGCGACCGATCAATGCGCCGGCCTAAAGAGCCAGCTGGGTTTAAACTTTTCTCAACGGTGAAAAATATCAGCATTATATGATATCCACTGCTTCTTTCATACGGCAGAACTGCTAGAGCTGTGCTCTGTCTAGTGAGCGGTTAAAATATATCCTGTTCAATGACAAGCTGATATATTACAGTTTAATCCATATTTCATGGTTGCCGCTTTTCAAACATTACCTTTGACATCTTGATCAATAATCATTACAGGAATTAAAAATCCATAAAACCTTATTTTTATCTTATTATTGTTACTACGTCATAATGGTGAGAAGTGATTTACCTGTATTTATTGTCTGAGAAGTACATGTAGGATGCACAATGTTATAGTGTTCATCTATAATTTTATAAGAATGATAATTTCATAACGGGTATACTGCCAGGGTATTAAATTTTAATTATTATTAGTTTATTCTTAAGATTGGCTGCTTTCAAATGGTCTCTGTGTAATGTAATTTGTGAAGAATCACTTAATGTTCCGAGTATTGTGGAAGATGTCCAACAAGTATAATGGACAAATATATTCAATTTGATAGTGTAAGCATTGTCACATGGGAAAAATATTAAACACAGATTTACTGAGACGCCCATGAAAATATCCCCGACAGATGGCTTCACAACCGCAATAAAATCACACTCTCCTTATTTATGGCGTCTGAAATTACCTACAAAGTGGAAACGTTAGACAGACGTTAACAGGAATTAGCACCTGGAATGGTTCTTGTATGGTTTATATACCTATTTGGCGAGTGCTTCTTTTATTGGATGGCTATCAAGAGAACACAAGAATAAAGCTGGGACCATTATTTATAACCTGGAAGTATTGCTCATTTTAATTGTGCTGTTGACTCAGCTTTTCTCAGTTTCTCAATGGCCGGATTTATGCAGCCGTAAAACACTTGTCTCCAAATACATGTAGCATGGTCAGATCTAGGAGCTTTCAACACATAGTTTGATTTATGTATGATTTTTTTTTATTTTCAAACATTAATCAGTAAATGATTGTTTTCAAAATGTTAAAAAAAACAACTTTTCAAAACAAAAGTCGCAACATTAAATTTTTTTGTTAACAGTGTTAAAACATGATCAAACCATACAACCTCTCAATATTTATTTCCCACAATAAAAATACTCAGTGGGTAATAGTGCTGGCCATGCTGACCAGACTCCCAATGAAGGCAAGCTAAATTTTCTATCTGTACAATAAAAATATAAATGAACAATTTTATTACTTTAACAAACATTTGTCAGGACCCATACCAAAAGATATAATTTATTGCTTTCTTACCTTATACTTTTCACAATATTTTATTTACCTGGTATCTAGTGAAGGAGTACTAATTGCATGAGGATATGTTGTGGATACATGTGCTAGTGATATCAGTAGTTTACCCATTAACAAATATGGTGAGCATGACAAAACCCTGTTAGAATATTATCCTATAAGTTATTTTTGGACACAGCATTATGCCTGATAATGACCATTTCCTTGGTATTGATACAATAATTAAATGGTATCACCACTCCTATAAGATGTCGATGTGGAACTGAAACCATATTACTTGCTACAGTATTGATTTTTGTTTTTCTTAGTTAGGGAGTGGCTTTACAAGTGACATCAGGTTTTTAGATCAGGTATTTTAAACAACTCCACCTTTCCCCTTTTCAGCAGATGCATTTGAATATTGGATTAAAATCTTAATAAAGAAAAGAATAACAAGATATATATTCCAACTTATAGTCATAGTCTATGAAAAAAGGAAATATTACTATTTCTGTCTTTTTTAGCTAATAAAACAGACTTTATTTATAAGATATTTTAACTTAATGAGAAAAAATTGTTTTGTTTGATGATCAACAACATAGATTTGTAAGATTGTATAATATTGAGATAACAAACCTATTAACATAGCTGTTTTAGACATCTTTGTTTCTCAGTTACACTGAATAAAATTTAGCATTTTAATCCAAAAGGCAACGTTACACATGTGTACCAGAAACATCATCATTCTGTAGAAAAAAAGAAGGAAAGCTTTCTTTTATAAAGAATAATGGAAAGCCCTCTTCACCTTGTTTGTCTTAAGGGTATACTATTTAATAGATAAAATAGGATATCCCACAGTTAAGTGGCGTAACATACCAGTGGGCTCTACCCTAGTGTCTGGGTATTGATTGGAGCATTTACAAAGGTGACAAGTGCAGTAGAGACCAGGCGACATGTCGTGCTACAGCATGTGAATCTTCAATAGGACATTGTGTTCACTCTATCCCGTAGGCCAACTAGATTTCCACAATTTTGTAAATCTTTCCACTACATTGGTGGTGAATTCTACAGATACCAGAGTAACTCAAGAGCTAGTCCTGTTTGCAGAAGCACGTGGTCGTGGAGAAAATGTCAATTCTACTGCCATTCCGATAATTTTCATCAGTGTTGATGTAGTGCTGCTCTACTTCTCTGGGAACCTAGACTGTTGTGATTTTTTTTTTATGGATTTCATCGATCATGTTCTCAAATTCCAGGTGACAAAATCGTTGTGTCATCTTGTGTCCAGGTCACTTTTCATAGAATAAGGTGAATAGATTAGGCTATATTTTATGATATTTTGCATTCAATGGATTTTAATTGACCTAGCAAATGTAATGGATTGCTGATTTTGATTTCATTTTTTTTAAACTGACTTTTATCAACTTTCTTATTAAGAAGAGATCTGAATGAACAACATGTTCATTAAAACGGTTAAAATTTAACTGCTTCAAATATTCTTTAAAAGACCCAGAAGTTGAAGTGTGATTAGGTTGAGCTAAATATGACCATGTTGTGTTTCGTGTGTACCTGAAGTCCAGGTGATGATTATGAGAGTGTTGGTGCATTGTCTGCGTGCTCTGCCCAGGAGATATTTGATTACTCATTTAGGGAGTTATAGCCACCTGCTTGCACAGTAAATGCCTGTAATAGAACACCTCATGTAACAGATACGATGTCATTGATTTCTGATGGTATCAACAAGTTATCAAGTTGAGGACAGCTAAGCTCTGGTGTCAAGGCCTCCCTGGGAACACCAAGGATTTGTCACATAAACTACAAAGATGTAGGTTGACTGAAAAACAATCTACGGATTATTACTCTTGCTGATTTATAATTCTTGTGTTTCATCAGCTGGACATAAACTAGTTTACAATGTACTCTTAAGTGCCTTCAGAAATGTCTTAGAGGTATTAAGACGGAAATTTTATCAACCTCTGCTTTACCACTGATCAAATTTGTTTTAAATGAGAAATTTACAGATTACCTGAATGTTAACTTAAGGATCGTGTCAACATGTCAACATTCAAGGATCGTGTCAACATGTCAACATTCAAGGATCGTGTCAACATGTCAACATTCAGAGCTTCAGGTGTTCACAATTCGTTTTTGATCACATTACATTTGTGCTTTGATTTAGATTTCAATGTTTTGTTTCGAAAAAATACACTTCAGTTGTTCAGGATAGAAGTCCTTTTGGGATTTTAATTTTGCCAAGTAGGCTACTGTTATGATGTAAAAATTTTGAGACCTTTTTTGTTTTTAACAAGTGTTTAAACAAGTAAATGCTATTTATTGAAGCTACTAACAATGTTCATGGTCATCAGTGGAAACAGGCAAATTCTACAGGCTACAAATGCATGGATATATTGACTTACATGATAAACATTATTATTTGTGCATGTGAACTATACATTAGTTGCATAAGTTATTATGTGTCAAGAAATCTACACGTGAAAGCAAATTGAATGATGGATTTGTACCCAAGAGCCTGTGAAGAAAATTTTTGTGTGTGCAGAAATACATGTACATGCAGTTAGCAAGAAAATATTACTGTAAAGAAATTAAAGCATTATTCTCTCAAGAGGACAATCTTATCTGTAATTATAAAAAGAGAGAAGACCGTATATGCCTTGTAGACAAAGAGATAAGGAAATCACAAGCATTGACAACAGATTGATGCTACAGTTATAACCTCACCAGATATCTGGGTATAGCTGACAAATTAATATGTTTCTACGGAGACATACAATGCAGACTAGAAGAAGTAATTGTTGGTTGAGTCATTCTGATCTGCATGCAGAGTAACACCTGTAGTTTTAGCGACTGCCTTATGATTATATTATTTTGGGTCATTAGTGACCATGTGTCATCTGCTCACGTTGTTTACACTGTAGCCCTAGACCGTCGCCAGTCTCCTATTGCTGTAGACTTTTCTGTGACATTATTTCCCTGTTAAGAAGAAGTGTCGTTAAGTGCACATAGCAGTTGGAGATAGACATCCACTGAATTTGTATTTCATACCATGTTATTAATTCAGCCGGATGAGGAGCGAGACATGCACGCTGCTTGTACAATTACAGTTTAGTTCCAGTGTCGTTGTTGTAACATGGAGTTCAATGTAGCCGTGCAAACCTGTTGACTATAGGCCTGCATTAGAGGTAGTGACCATTTCAAGGACGGCCACAGATAAGCAAAGCTGTCAACTCTTTTTCAGATTAAATTGCATGGAATGGCTACGTGAAATGAAATGAACAGCTGGTTGCCATGGTTATAGTGTGACATAACTGTGATCACCTGTTGAGTAGCAGTGGTTAACTTTAACACTGTTTCTGAAAATAACGGAAAAGGTGTTGGCAGTGTTTTGATTGGTCATTTTGAAATGGACCATCTTTGCTCTTTGGGAATGCGTTTTGTTCGTTTTTTGGATCGTTACCTTTTTGATATAGGTAGGTATATACAAATACACACATTTTATGTGTCTCATTTATTATTGTTTGTTGTCGTTTATGTATAAATTCGTATTTATTGTATCTTTGGTGCAAGAAAAACATCAAATAGTTTATTAAGTGATTAACATTATCAAAATAGGTGGTTAAAGTAATGCTTTTTTTTAAACACATCTGTCTTAACCTAATTAAGAAATTGCAAAGATGGATTAACTTTAATTAAAAATATAAATTCAATTTTAAAGTTAATTAAACTGAATTAGACTGAATTTAAATGAATAGCTGGTTGCTGTGCTCACAGTATAGTGTGACTTAACTATTGTCACCTGATTATCAACAAATGTTGTTGACAATGTTTTGATTCTTTGGGAACGGACCATCTTTGTTGTTTTTGAGATTGTCCTCAAAACAAACAAACAAACAAGAAGTCCTTTTGTTTTTTTTGGTTCATCACCTTTTTGATGTGGGTATGTATATAGGCCTACAAAAACATACGTTCCTAAAAATGAATCTCTGGCAGAGGATTGAAGACTTCTAAAAGCCGATTAATCATCTTGTATTCTAGATAAACTCACCGAGGCAAGTTTCTCAATAGATATCAATCTACAGGCATCTCTAGATAAGGCCATTTACATGATAAGGAACAACTTAATAGGCCTATGGATAACAACTTCTTGTTTTATTTCATCAAAACGTTTCTATGTCCTTCCAGAGCTAATTTTAAAGTATGAAACTTCATCTTGAAAACGATCTCTAGAATGAGATACCCTAAGGTATATGAGTGAGTCACACGATGTGGCTCCGGCAATCGCGGTGGTGGTTTTTACAAGGTTTCTTCATGGTTTTCCACTGTAATAAGGCAAGGAACATTGTGAAGTGGACAATCCGTTGTCATACAAGTGAAATACCCTTGAGAACGATGTTAGACCCCAATCAATCAAACAAACTAACAAACAAACTAGAATGAGATAGAAACATTGTGTTGAAATAAATCCAGAAGTTGTTATCCACGCTAAGTTGTTCCTTGCCTTATATTACTTCCAACTTATAAATGCCACTTAAAGAAGCCATTTACATGAAAAAAATTGATAGTAAACAAGATATATCACACAGGTTTAGAATACATGTGAACCTGTAAACTAGTAATTCAAAGAAAGTCAATGTCCCCTGAGGAGAATGAGAGTAACAACTTGTCTGATACAGAGGGAATTTCACCTTGACTAGCAGATTCATAATAAGTTTGTTTCTCTTGTATGGTATAATGGGTTTTCGTGGTAAAGACTTTGGTATTCCTGTATAATAAGTGATTAAGTATCCCACATAGGAATCTAACAGGAATCAAACCTTTGACTTAAGTTTGGCATATTATAATACAAAAGCAATAAGGTCTTGTTTAGACCCACTTTTTTTAATAATAGTTTGAACTTTATATCTATAATATTAATTTTTTTAGTTTGTTGCCCAACAAAGGAGGCCATATTTGATACAAATCCTCTATGGATCTTGTTTAGCATTGATTATTGTTCTTTTTCTATCAATTGTTCTTTTTGCTTTTCCGGTTGATTGGTAAAGATAATCAAAATAGGAGGTTGACAAAGATAATAAACTGCTAATATGAAGAGTGTAAAATATAACTTTATGGTGCTTCCACTGAATGAAATTTTGAATGATGCAATGGTGACTTGTAAAATACTGTTTTTACCATGTTATTTTATTTTCTATTTTATACTTGAACTCAAGATCTTTTAATTTATTCTAGTGGACAAGTTTATCTTTTGATCTGATAGCCACCATGTTAACTTGGGTAAATATATATCGCGTGTTGTTTTAGCAATCTTTTGCGGTTTCAACATATGTTATTGACATGTTGTGATGTTTTTCATGTTTATGACTCACTCACATGCAAGAAAGAAAACAATAATGATAATTTGTGTCATTAATAGAAATGCACAAGATCCCTCTATGCTTACAGTAAATATTGTTTTTACAATACACAATATCTTGTATCATTCATAATCAAAAGAAAAGAATTATAAATGCTCAGAATCTTTTATTACAAGATTGTTAGGTCAACATTCTGAGATCAAAGCAAATATTATTCATCATTGGCAAGGATTTTTTTCATCTGTAAATTGCCAAGATTGTTATATCATCAAACACACAAAGGAAACTTTTCTTTAATCGGTTGCAATTTACATTGATTTGCAAAGCTGCAATTATAGAGTAGACTTTAATCACAAGAAAGACACATTTATTATGCTTTTGTTACCATGCATAATGAAGATCATATCCACCTGTATTGAAAGTTGTCCGAGCACTCAAGGTCATGCCAGTTGAGTTCAGGCTTTTGATACAGGCATTCATCACCATGTACAGATATGCAAAATAGAAAACATTTCAAAGAATTTATCAAATGCCACAAAATAACATATGCAAATTATGTTTGTTTTTAGTTCAAGTTTTATCTCAGTTGCATTTTTATAGATCAGTTTGAAGCTGATAAACATCATCCTTCCTGTATGCAAATCTGCAACGTATGCATAAATAATTTCAAGGGATTACAGAGATTTTGCATGCCAATTAGCTGCCCAACAAATAACTATTTGGCATGCCCATGTAGTTCTCTAGAACCCAATTAACCTGATGAACTTCCCTGATTTCATCCGTGCCAAGCTTTCATTCTCAAATGCCAGAATGGAAGTCCCACATATGTCAATTTAATTCAGTCTTAGATTTTAATCTTGAAAATTTTTTTGGATGTTGATATTTTTTTAATTTACTTGATTAAAATGAATAAAATAATAATAATTTTAAAAAAAAGTAAAAAAAAAAAAAAAAAGTTAATGAACATAGCCTGGAATCCATCAGAGGATGTAACCTTCTTGCAGGAATTAGAATTTTTATTAAATTAAATTAATTAATAAATCTGTTAATGAATATGTTTTTGAATAAATCTATTAACCTTTCAATGAATGACAAAACTTGGGTGAATAAATAAGTATACCATTGAATTTTATGTAGGTAAACAGATTTTGTTGACATCAAAAACAATAATTTCTGCTTGGAAAGCTTTACTTATGAGATTGTAATTGACCATTATACGGTTGAGGGTCATTATTCTAGCATTAATCATGCATCGGACACTGATGGATTTTTAACTATCTAACACCACTTCTGTGCTACCCAGAAGACCTGGATGATTGTGATCTTTAGAACTCTGTTATGTTCATTGTAAATTATCTAATTAGTTGATTGGAAACAATTTTAAGATAACCAGTGGTTATCTTGTTTTTTTTTCAGTTATGTTACTGCTACAGAGTTCAGTGATTTGAAATTGATACATATTCAAGTGCTGATAACCTGAACTATTTTTTATATTAAACTCCAGAGAAAGATAGGAAGCAGTTAATGATTAATTACTGTACAATAATAGCCTCTGGGTTGTCTGTGGTTTGTATCTGTTATTTCAGGCATGTTTTCTCCCAAAGGACTTAATGACACTTATCCATACCAAATGTGTTATTGCCACATTAGAAAGCCTGTTTTTGTTTCGGTATAGTCTACAGTAGAACGAAAAGCGTTATTATTAAAACTCTTCTGTAAATTGTTTATGCCATTATACCAAATGTGTTTTTACCACATTATAAAGCCTGTTTTCATTTTGGTATAGCATACAGTAGAACAAAAAGCATTATTATTAAAACTCTTCTGTTATTTGTGTATGCTTTTTTAGGCGCTGGATCCCGATTGTACTTAATAGATATGCTTATTGTTTAAAATTGATTTACAAAATACCAACATGTGATGCCCCAAAGCAGGCTTATATTTCTTAAATGTCTATTGCAATCTATTATTTTCTGCCATTAATTTAACTGGGATTAGATGATGCTGAAATGAACTTAAATACCCTGGGTATATGGTATCTTTTGTGAGGCAAATACCTTCTGAATCTGTCATACTTAATAGTCAAGGCTGGTAATGTTTTATCTTAAACCAATACTAAGCTCTGGAATCTCATTGAATATCATGCTGCAATATGGACACAAGCTCCAAATCAAACCTTAATTGACTTAATCTCCTATACTGTGTACTTATACATGTTTGAAGTGGGTTATGGGATAGGGCCATTAACCTTTGACCTCAGATATCCTGCCAATGGAAAGCTTTCCCAGATAAGGTAGGCTTAAATTAATGGGAATACTAATACTACTATTCGACTAAAATCTAACAGAAATAAACACGCTGAAAGCCAGTGAAAGATGTAAAAAGTGTCGAGTGTATAATGGTTGTGTATATATGAATGTGCAGCTCTAGACAGCCCTTCACTACTAAAGTTGGTTAAATAAAACCGAAATATATCAAATCTTCAACTAAAAAACAAAGTGTGACTTATGAAGATGGTTTTGTAAAACCGAAAAATATGAAATTGTAAACATACTTTTTAGGACATTGAGAACTTACATGTACCTGTACATTGTTTATATATACATTTTCATAACTAACGAACATAAACGCCATGCAAATAAATAAATTTGTATTTATTATTTTCCGATTGAAGTCATACTTATATTTAATTAACACTGGAGAAACAATGTTATCTAAATGGGACAAATCACTTAGTATTCCATCCATTATGCTCTCACTGTTAACTGGGGTGTATTATTGTCATAGAAGAGTACAACCCTTCAGCACAGTGTTAGCCCCGATCTATCAATATCCTACAGGTTTTTCTCAGGATGAGGGTCAGTATAATATGATATAGTTAAGAATTGGTACATATACACTGGCCGTGTACTTCAGAAGAAATTGATGTCAGTGCCTATTTGGATAAATACTAAGTCCAGATCATTTTCTCTTAGTACATTGTTATGCAGGTAGGCGATGTTGATGTAGCAGGCCTTGTCAACTCCCAGTTTCAAAGAGAATCTTTTTTTCCAACTTTGATGTCATGCTCAAAGTGAATCCAACTGAACTTAAATATGGAGGAACATTAATTTTTTAATTTTCCCCGTACCGATAACCATACCCTACCTTTACATTTAATGGTGATGTTAATGCTACTGTTGAAATAGAAGCTTCTCATGTAAATAAAAACTCCTCAAGCATGGTGTTAAACAGCAATCAATCAAACAATCAATCAATATGACATCATACATGCTACACTCACTTGCTCTATTATAGACTCTTTAGTGTTTTGTTGAAATTCCTTGAGTAGGATGCAATATAATGAGTAAACTAACCTTGAACACTGTATTAAGTTCATGACAATCCGTCGTCATATAAGTGAAATACCCTTGAGTACGACGTAAAACCCCAATCAAACAAACAAACATAGATTATAAAAGATGTACATGTAAGTATGCATAGCAAAACAAGGCTGATCGCATCGAGTATGGCGTAGGTTTAGTGTTATTCCTGCCTTAGTCACAATATAATCTTACTTGAATCCTTGGATATACCAGAAACATTTGAGAATCACCCAAACAGCTTTTATTATCTCTACTGTTTATTGCTCATAGAAACGAAAATATACCCTTTTTTCCTTGGCTAAACCTAGACTACCTTTTGCTGTTTATATTTAAGTATAGGTCTTTTGGGTGAAGCAACAACTGTTGATTTTCAGTCAAACATGAATAGGGCAATCTTAGCCCTTAGTTTGGGGGATAGCTATTATCATGTCTAACTGGCTATCTTTGTGTCAACTTTTTTTTTATAAATCCCCAATATCTAAAAAAGAAGTACTGTAATCATCTTCACCAAACTTATACATTGTACTGAAAATGTTTAAAAGATTTATCATAGAAATGTTTTATCAGGCCCATCCTTTAGAAAAGTCCTTCAGTTCCATTAGTCTGCCATATGTCAAACCCTTTAGAAGCTACCTTCATTCAACTTTGATAAAATAGAATCTATATGATAACTGTTCATGTTCACTTAGTTCTATCTACTTGAATCTAACTGACCTTTGTATGATGAGTAAAGGGGCTAATTTATACCATACTTTGGGGTTCCGTTCACACTCTATATTTAGAAAACTAACTTCTTTCATTCTCACTTTTACATCATGCAGAATGTTGTAGAAAAAAATGTTCAACAGCACTGTTGCGTGGAATAAATTTATTAAAAATCAGTATAAGTATTAATTTTGGATATTAATTAATTTAACATTTTTATCGAACCATTACATCATGTAGAATCTCTTTTAAAGGAATTTTTCAACTGCACTGTCGCCTTAAAAAAATTATTATAAAAGATTGTAAAAGTATAAATTTTGCATATAATTGATTTAACATTTTTATTGGCAATATTTTCTGAAAAATATTTCCACCTTTTTCAATTGTCAACCCATAACCCAATTAATTATTGTTTGAAATCCATTGTTTTGGAGATACACCTGTATTTGTATTATATTCGTTCCACTATAGCATGCCACTTTGCATTGTCTTCTGCTAAGTTGAACAGATCGTACATTATTAGTTTTACATGTTGTCCAATCAGTATGTAACAGAGGTGAGAGACAGATGAGCAGCTTCTAGAGATCTCCGTCTGTCTCAACCAGCTGAACAGGCTTGCTCTCTCCTGGCTCAAATCATCCTCTGGCTTAGGGCAGTTTGTTTGAAGAGTAGCAATCCTGTCTTTACTTAGCACTGCAGGAGAGTTAACTTTCCAACATTATGGAAATGCTTCACACCTTGGTTGTGCTATTGTCAATAATTGTTGGAATATATACCACCATCATATAAGTGAAATACACTTAAACATGGCATAAAACACAAATCAATCAATCTTGCTCAAATCTAGATGATGTAGATGGAATTTTGTTAAACATTAACAATACATTTAACTGTTGATTTCTGGATAATAATACAATATATTATTCTGATGTGAATTTGTTTTAATTATTTGAATGAAATAATTTGATATTTGTATAGCTTTTTCTTCTCCTGTACACGTATGTATAAACTCGCTTCAATAAATAGATATAGCCTGCGGCCGTGGCGTAGTGTCTAGCGAGCACGCTTTCTAACACCTACTACGATTTACCGTTCACAGGATCAAGTCCGTCTGTCGACCCTCAGGTATATGAGTGAGTCACAAGATGTGGCAGGGGTGGATTTTACGAGGTTTCCTCCCGGTTTTCCACCATACTAGGGCAAGGAACAGTTAGAAGTGGACAATCCGTCGTCATATAATTCCTCATATAGTCCTCCCGGTTTTCCACCATACTGGGGCAAGGAACAGTTAGAAGTGGACAATCCGTCGTCATATAAGTGAAATACCCTCGAGTACGACGGTAATCCCAATTCAAACAAACAAACAAACATACATCGTGACATGTTTTATTAAGTCTACCGTTGATGGAAAATTGCTCTTTATGTAGATACTTAAAGGGAAAGACAACTGTTTATCGCCCTACACGTGTAATATTGTTATTGCATATTTCCAAAGACAAACATCTGCATTGCACTAGCATTCGATAAGCATGGCCGTTAATTAGATAATATAAGAGGCGGGACTGACATCATTGTTCGAACAAAACGGTCTGTCGCCAGTGTATCCGTTTTCTTATGGATGCATTGGAAGGCTTGTTTGCATATCAAAATAGCTCTTTGAGTAACACATACGTTTAGCATGCTTTCAGCTAAAATGCGGTTTTAAAAATTCGGTTTTTAGAACCAAGTTGATATGTACAAACGGTTGTTTGCCATTGTTGTTTCGCTTGGGGACGGAAACCTCACTTTCGGCTTTATTTGAAAGCTTCCACCAGTACAGCCAATAGGGGACTTCCACGACCAGATGATATAACTACCGCGTTTTCGAACAATGACGTCAGTTCCACTTTTTTAATTCTATAAGTAACGGCTATTCTAATTCGATTGCAAGTGCGATGCATACACAGTATTTTAGCAACAACATCAAAAGCAGCACGTGGTCTGAAGTTTAGACATACGATACCTTTTAGACCAACCGACTTCTACCTACTTCAATGAATTATTTGCCTTCCCTCGTGTCGCATATTGCTTCCTTTGAAATTCAAGTACGGCATATTCTTTTCAATTATTTTAAGCCAGTCCGAAATCGTTTTTGATCAGGCCCTGAATATACGACTGTTGACGAGCGAAACCAAGAACAGCACGCGTGACACCGAATATGGTTTATTTGATATATTCTAGGAATATCTATTATACAAACATATCACATGACTGACGATTTGGGTGTCGTTTTAAGTAAAATGTTTAGGCCTACAACGATATGTTTTTGTAATTTTTCACAAGAGTTCAACTCTTAAATATTATTGTATATGTTTTTCTACCGACATCGAATAGCTCGGATGACACGTAATATTTTACTCTCGAGTATATCTCATTCTTTTATGTTAAGCATTAACAGCATTGAAATGCAATATTTGATCATCATTCTATAATTTTATTTTTACCATTTTTTTTAGCAAAGTATTAAATTTCGTCGAATTTAAGATAATTTTAAAAAGCCACCATTGTGAGCCTCTCCCTATGTTACTAATAAATACCTAAACATATTATGTGTTTATCTGCAGATACAAATGTATTAAAGGTATACATGTACGTATTATTCATTATAACTGTTGGAAAGACCTACCATTACGGTATTTTTTTTTAACTATACACTCTCAGAAATAATGGTTCTATGGGGTTTCTTTAGAAGGAAAATGGTACTTTATGAAACCATTGCGACAAGAACGGTTCGTTGTCATTGCAAGAAAGTGGCCCTCTGGCTAAGGGCAGTTTGTTTGAAGAGATGCAACGCTGTCTTTACTTAGCACTGGAGGAAAATTAACTTTCTAACATTATGGAAACGCTTCACATCTTGGTTGTAAGTGCCGAATATTTTTCGAATGCACCTTCGCCATATAAGTCAAATACCCTTAAGCACGGCGCAAAACACCAACCAATCAAAAAATGTAAGAAAGTGATTAAGGGAAACCAACATAACCATAGAGAGAAGAACCTTTACTGGTTCTATTAGAGCAAATTTTTTGACTTGTGTATATTTACA
>JAVFBX010098337.1:0-16254 GCA_034783855.1 Mopalia kennerleyi | reverse complement strand
TTTTACCAGACAGAGAAAGTACCTTCCCCTAAACACGAACACTTCAGGGATTTTATCACACAGCAGACCTTCCCCTAAACAGGAACACTTCAGGGATTTCACTGGAATGTGAAGGGATTTGACAACTACATTTAGTGACGCTATCAAAAATCCTCTACAAATAACAACAATGACCTTTGTATTTCAGTCTTGTCATTGTCACGCAATGCAGTATACAACACACGATCAGATCATGTTAGTGAACTTGTAAATTCTAGCAAAAACAAGCGTTCTCACACAACTTTAGGGATTGGATTTGTCCGCACACAATACATGAGATCTCCCAATAATCACACGGCCTTGCGTAGTTTTTAGAGGAAAACTGGTCCGGGACAGTCTTTGTTCCATTTAATAAGACTAATATTCAATATAAAATATATTGCGATGTACCAGCAGATCTAGGCTTCCTTCCGTGTGTGTCGACAGGGAAGGGAGCTGCAATTACCAGCTACAACTATATGTCGATATGACGGACCTACAATTAAACTGCGTAGTATGTATTTCAAACGAAGCTCAATTGAGTTACACATCGTTGCTAAATGTAATTCCTTTATTAACACTTAGCCCAACAAAGAGTGTGCATTTATATTAAAATATATTGTTTGCTTGATATTTGTTGTTTTTACTGACATTCAGACAATATAGATAAGATGATAAACGCTTAATATCTCCCTTCATATTGCTAGCCATCCCGACAACGGTTGATACAGTTAACACTATTACATGTTTAATGTTCTACATGTTCCTACGACCATTGTAAGAAAGAATGCAGAACATTTGTATTTATGATCGGAAAGGCTGGATGCCCGGGATTACAAATAACTGCATTTTGTGAACATCGAATACTAACTTTCAAAAGTAGTACAATTTGAATTGATGGCAACAGATAAAATACATGGATATTTTTCACGGTGTTTTGTTTCACAGAAGCTCTTTACTATAACGCTTTATACATTATTTTATCAAGTCCAATAGCCCTTAAACCATGGTGCCCCATCTGTTTAAAGAAAATCCGCTGAAATCGTTCTGAGCTAAATTTCGAAAAAATGTATCTGCCCAACCTTAAGAAATCGACTTAAAACACAAATATAGGAAGTTAAACAAACATAAACATTTTGAGTGTCTGAAAGAAACGTACAGGTTGGCTATCAATCCAGTCAGCAGTCCACCTCCCACTAAGTGGTAATATCATTTTAATAGCTCTGGTATGTAGTCTGCTATATCAGAATACTAGTAATATAAATTTACCTCCTTCGTCACTGGAACAACATATGACAAAAAGTCATACAGTCGGTAGTCTACTGTAATAACACCATTAATCTCAACCACCATGTCAATGCCTTGTACATTGCCCAACGAAAAACTAAATTTAAAGCTGAAATTTCACAGATTTTATTTCTTCACTCTCATAACCTTTAAATGTTTAACTGGAAAGTGATCAGCTGTTTTGCCCATTTCGAGCCCAAGGGGCCCATATAGACTTTAATTATTAGACTACCTTTGGAAGTGTACATACCTATATCTGTAGGTAACAGCTATATGAATTGAATAGCATGTCTTGGTCTCAAATACACACAGCTAAAAGCTAATGCTTATGTTTATAATGACCCGATTTACGGATTGACGCCACATTTAGAGACATCTAAGCTATGTCCAGTTAAGTTCTCTCGCCAATACAGCAAATATCATTTACACAAACGATACATATCTAACAGTCTATATACTACAAGTTCTGCTACTAAATTATGCTGGCTGGAATAAAGGCTAATGTGAACCTGGTATATCCCTGGAAAATGGAATAAATCTATAAATGAAAACTGATTCGTGGGCCAGCTAATGTAAGTTTATATTAACCAACTGTGGCTGTGGATGCGTAATAAGGATATGTTATACCGATAACAATCGCTATATTATTTGTATTAAACATAACTGTTATTTGTTAAAAAAAAAATGATGATCTTAGTCTAGGTTAAAAAAGTGAATCGGGCGATATTTATATCAAGGACAGTGTTCATTTGTTTCAGTGAATAAAAGACAACTCCCTGACAAACAAATCATATAGAATTTTTCCATGAAATCTTTTAGGCTTTTATTATTATTCTATTGGATCCTATCAGATTTGTTTATGGAATCCTATAGTATTTTATAATTATTCTATAGAATCCTATCAGGTTTGTTTATGAAATCCTATAGTATTTTATAATTATTCTATAGAATCCTATCAGATTTGTTTATGGAATCCTATAGTATTTTATAATTACTCTATAAAATCCTATCAGGTTTGTTTATGGAATCCTATTGTATTTTATAATTATCATATAGGATCCAACAGGATTTTCCTGTAAAGGCTTTCCCCTATTTATGGATCTGTACAGAGTATAATTTTGATTTCCATTGTAAAGATGATAAATGTCGACCTGTGTTAATGTGTATGACTTAAACCTATATATATATATGAATTTATTATTAAAACAGAAATTTAATATGTATGCATAGAATACAAAGTGAGTACGTTAATGTATTCATATCAAGGCGTTGTCAAAATGTAAATGACCGTATTGACCCTTTTATTGAGTAGAGTAACCATTGTGAAATGAAACATATAGATAATTCCATACACTTAGTACTGTTTATGAGTGAGTATTGTAGAGTATTATAAGTTTATGCTTGTTTAGACCGTTTTTTGGCTTGGACATAATTGGACTATTGATAAGTTAGCTAAACGACCTCCAATGGTGCTTTAGAAATATTTATACATAAAAAGACAAAACATCCCAGCCGAAATAGACACACATTCAACCAAACTTTAATGTATGATATCAAAGTTATTGGACATGTCAATATCTTATTCATATCCTTTCTACATTATTTTTGTCGTATAATCACCTGATTGCATGAATTATTTTTCAAAATGCAAACGTATCATAAAGTACCAGTTCTTGTATTTAAACTGGCAACAGGGTTTTTTAAAAGATGTATCGGATCACTCCTGGATTATGCAGTCGTCTTTGGGTGGGTAATAGTCAGTACTGCCTCTTAAACCTATTCTCATGATTTATGATCAAAAGGGTAACGTAACACATTATTCGAAATACTAAACAATTTATCCACATCATCTGAATTATTTAGCTTGTGATGGGTACTCGGTATGATTACAATATATTCAATATATTAAAAAAGATATTCATCTATAATTATGTCGGAGAAGTAACTGCTACTTTGTGGTGGTGAAAATTCACCATTTATACAACTGTTAACAGCGAAACAAATAACATAAGTAAGCTATATTTAAAATGATCGATACATTCATAAATATAAAATATATGTTTTTAAGTTTTGCATACAGATCATTCAAATCTCGGCATTTTAAATATTAGTAATTGTATTTACTTTTGGCGGATTTTTAATGCCTTCATTTATATTTCCGTTTGTTCCTTGTAGTTTTAATTCCTTTGTCGCGATCTATAAATTATAGAAAGAAATATGAACAATAAGGCACTAGAAGATTTTCATTTGAAGAAATCAATAGTCTGTTGGATGAAGGCAGTTAGGTGGAAATGTAAATATATTCAACAAAAGGCCCAGAGCCACTCAGTTCTATGGAGACACTGTATCGAATCCGTCAGTCGATTTAACCCGGATAGCACAGGGCAGACTCCTAGTCCTTCTTATCATCATAGATTTTGTCAGCGAATTAACAGAAACGAAGCGACAAAGAATTTATTGGCAAATGTCCTTGCCTTGAATCAATGTGACTTGGAATGGGAGATCCGTGATGTAAAACAAGGCTCACATAATGGTAACAGATTTCTGTTAATGGAAGGATGTAGTAAGGCCGATCCACAAGTTTTCCTATAACATTTTATTAAATAATAAAGAATATGTATCAACGGAAGTTGTATTCGCCCAATGCAGCAATACAAAATTGAAAGCGTTTGTTACTCAATGTATAATACGTATTTGACGGATATAGCATACAAACACTACAGTAAATGAGCACGAACTGGACATAACATGTCAACTGTGTATATACTGTACTTTAACTATACTGTACACTGTGGTAAGGTGCAGGAGTAAAAGTCATATGGATATAATTCACGACACGGTCAAGGGGCATGGAGAGTATTTAATATCAGAATACCAAATAGAAATCAGAGAAATATGGCAGATTCTATGCATTCAATCAGATCAAGCGCGTGCTGTGTTTCAATGTGGAATGATTGTTGATTTGAAAATAAATTCTTGTGAGTAACGAGGGCTGAGAATACGCGGTGTTTTTCTAGCAGCGTTCTAATGCAGAATGAATGTATGGAGAAGACTAAACCAGAAATGAGTATTTCACCCGGAGAGCCAGCTCATTTAATAAAGCCCAACTCGACTGCTTTCCAGCTTTATTAGGCGATGACGACAACCACCATGGCAATCTCAGTGGTTGCACAATTGGGTTCATGACCACTTCGGTTTGGACGTTATCAACATTTCACGTTGGGAGACAAAGTCCAACTTAGATGTCTACTTATAACCAAAATATTGATATCACCAAACAACACTAACAACTACACAAATTAGATTTGACAAAGTGATACTTAACTATAGTAATGGTAGGCAATATAGCGACATGCAAGACGGAGATATTGAATTGGATTTCTATCATTCTATCCCAAGTATTTCTTGAAGATATTGTCCTACATTGACTTCCAAAGCGTTCTTGAATATGTTCGACGAGTTAATGATGGAATAACTGGTATATGAAGATTATGTTAGATAACTTTTTTTGAAAATTTGATCTTGTCTTATTTGAAGTCAAACAAACCACTGAAGATCAAACATATCGTATATTAGGCGCACAAGAGCCGTGTTATGTAAGCTTGAGTGAAAAGAGTTGCTGTGTCAATACAGCCGGAGTCTTGGATATCCAAGCGATCAGAGCGACTACCATACGGTAAACCTTAATCCCAATGTAAACCTCCCCGATTCAGTATGGATGACCGCTGGGGAGCCAGAAACACAAACCTCACTCTGCGGAGTATCGAACGAGCATGTGTACTCAAGAGATATACTGTCAAATAATACTGACTAGCGCGCCACACTGATTGCAAGGGTCAATATCAAAGCGACATCTTTGTAACACTTGACCATTTTCACTGTATACCACAGTTTTAAAATAATATTTTTATGGAATTATTCTGTTAATATTTATATGTATATACATGTATCAAATTGAGAAAAGGTACTATGTGTTAATAATTTGATGATTAATTTGCTCAATTATGTTCAAGAATAATTTGTAAATTTTAAATTGCATTGCTTAACAGTTGTTATAGTTTTCGTAAAACTGTAGGGTAAATGACTGACAACTTTGAATTTTCCTGACGACAGGGTAAATTTTGAAAGGTGTCTCTGCAGCACAGGTAGTAGTAGTATAGTAGTATTGAAAGCTGGCATGATCTGTTGGATAGATTAATCAATAGGTAACACTTACCAGAGTATAGCTAACAACAACGGGTAAACAATGATGTCCTTGTTTCTCTCAGATAAAAGAATAAATCGAAGATGGTTGACACGGTAAGGAGACATGTTCCTGTTCAAACGTGGACCCCAGTCTATAGAGTTTAGAAGACAATGTTTCGCTGATGATGTGGACGTGATCATTTGACCAGTCCTAATGCAACAGTGCAGCCAGGATAGACACACCGCTACCACACCACGTCTGCTCACGTGTGACCATTTTACCCAGGAGGCTTTGTGCTTTCTGGTTGTGCCAATATTGGTCCCATGAGATTGCAGCTGTTTTATTTGTCCTGACATAGACCAGCTAATGCACCATGATAAAACACGAGATTCCCGTTGGCTGACCGTAAGTTGACTGAGATAAACTTAGATGCTTGTGATAGGTAACATGGCCCAACCATTCAAATCGGTGCTGTCATCCCGGTAATACACATATCTCTAATAAAGTTCTTTAAGGCAATTCCATCGCTTCCTTCAACACCCAGTGGCATGGTGTTTAGCTGGTAACTCTGTAAAACCTCATATTGAACATATAGTCCGTTCTCAACAGATTGGGGATTTGGCCACCTCTGTAGATATACTCTTGGAGTTTTCGCAGAGCAATGACACCGGGAGCGTTCACAATCACGCCCGGTAGCCAGGCTAAGGACCATTTGGTCTAGACCCTCTCCACACAGCAGCTCTCACATCGATCCAGGAGCTGAGTTTCGGGTGATTTCGTATGCTTCATGTCCATCAGTCAACCTCTCCACCCTGTGATAATAATCCCAATAAGTAGGGCCATTGCTGCTATCTGTTACTTTACTATATTAAGCCACGAATGTAGGAATCCTCCGTGAACAGTACACATCCGCTACTCAGCTGGTTCTTGCTCTTTCTGAGACCGTCGCTTCAAACCATACCTACGCAATCAGTCCATGCTCCGATCTCCCCCGCTGTATAACTGTGCTGTAGCGGGCGTCTTACAAAAATATGGAATCTTCAATCTTTTCGTATTAACAGTATTGATATAGCTGGAAATCGATGCAGTTTCTCCCTGCCATCGAATTACTATTAATTTACAATTTATTCCACAGACTGAAGGAAAAACTAAACCCTCGTAAGTGTGCTGCAGTCTGATATGACATTCAGCTCGTTTGAAATAGCCGATTTGACCGTGTTGTCAATCGGGTTAACTTTCAGTCCTGTATCTCTATAGTTATGTGGAGAATGTGTTAAGTATTCTACATCTTTCTGTCACCATTTACTCGGCTTTATCAATGAGCTTCTGTTTGCGTTGATAAATAAGCAGCCGTTTTTGTCATGTGGCCGATGATCAGTGTACCAATTAGTACCAAATGGTAAGACAAATAGGGTGGGTGGACGTCTCAGACGTCTAGGGTCAGCTTTTACTGTAGAAGAGACAAAGGGTCGGCTATAATCCACCAGTCCGATCACCTCAACGTTTAGATTCGGATATAGCGATAGAAGATTTTCTACCGACGCCATCGTATGTCATATCATCGCAAGGAAATGGCTTCCATCTAATGAAAGCCGCGAATCAATAAACCAACATTCTGTAAGCAATTATAACGGCCGCTGCCTTCCCTACTCTCAGCTAATGACTAGACTCCATTGTCATTACACACTCATTATGTGTTTATGTGTTTTATGCACCCACCATGGCCATTTTTAAAAAGATCTTTTACACTTATTATTTTAACTTTTTGCCTCCGGAATATGTTTTTTACATGTATATATATTAAGACGCAATATCCTTGTAGAAAATGTAATATTTTTTTTCCATTTGTAATGTAATATGGCCATAACTTTTTTAAAGAGTGATAGGTAGAGAAAAGTATATATTTTCTTCACCAGGAATACTCGCTCTCTATCTAAAAATGCTCAAATATCGCCGCTGTAAGCGACTTGTCGGATGCAAAGAGCTAGGTTCATAAACATAATGGTATTTTCATCAAGAAGCTGTCCAGATAAATACAATTACATTGCCCTACGTTTTTAGTGATAATCCCAGAAGATATAACAAAGCAGTGTTCTATGAATATAACAATAGTCCATTGTCGTAAAGACAATTGTTATGGAAAGTTTTCTAGAAACCTGTGTAGGTGATAGCAAGTTATTTTCTGCATTTACTGGCATTTTATATGTATTTCAATATTAAGAAACATCGATACAGGTTTGCTTTATAGCTGTAACAGTGTATGACGTATTGTGTATCGCTTGCTGTTTCATATTTGCTGAAATTAAACTCGCAAAGTTGTGAGGAGGATGTTAACGCCTTTTATATTATTAGTGTTCGTCTATGACAACAAGTGAGTTCTACCGCTGTGCTTAAGAGGTACCTCACTTTAGTGACGGCAGTGTATTCCAACAATAGTTGACACTAGCATAACCGCGATGTGAAGCGTTTCCATAATGTTGGGAATTTAATTCCCCCCAAGTGCTAAGAAAATACAGCATAGCTATTCTTCAAGCAAACTCCCCTTAGCTAAGGGTTTATTTTTATGGAACATCAAACTGAGATGGTACACACGAGACAAAATAAACAAACTACAATTGTAATTTTAAATAGAGAAAATAACACTAAGCAAAAAGTAAACGATGGTATTTATTAATTAAACAACAAAGAAAACAAATAAATAGTGATATATATCATATTTATTCAGTAGATACATTCAAGAGTACTCGATGCAAACAATTTCGATAGAATTCCCCTGGTTTCCACAACTATGGTGTGTGTATGTGTTGGGGGGGGGGGGGGCTTTTTCCTGTGGCAAATCAACGCCGGTTGAAACAACTTGCCATATCTTTCCAGTCATACGTAATGTGCAACAAAAACCATATATTGTTTCTAAAGCACCATCCTGTCACTACATGACACCATCCTGTCACGACAGGACACCATCCTGTCACCACAGGACACCATCCTGTCATCACAGGACACCATCCTGTCACCACAGGGCACCATCCTGTCACGACAGGACACCAACCTGTCACGACAGGACACCAACCTGTCACGACAGGACACCACCATGTCACCACAGGACACCACCCTGTCCTCACAGGACACCATCCTGTCACTACAAAACATCAGAACTTTTTGTCTTCCTTCCCAACACGTCTTTGTTTTTTTTTTAACTTTTCTAGTGAAAGTTTAATTTCAGGCATACATATTATTTTCCGTATTGTCAGGCATACATATTATTTTCCGTACTGTCAGGCATACATATTATTTTCCGTACTGTCAGGCATACATATTATTTTCCGTACTGTCCGGCATACATATTATTTTCCGTACTGTCCGGCATACATATTATGTTCCGTACTGTCTGCAGGCATACATGTTATGGCCACTGTTTAGGGAATTTGTTTGTATCGGGGTGTTGGTGTCATAACTATACCAATATATAACGGCTGGAGTTTTTATGCGCTTTCTTTTAGTCCCTTATCAAAGTGCCGCATCTTATTTTTTTTTGTTTATTTGTATGGTATTGTCGTGATGAAACTAGATGTAATATATATATATATACGACACCCCATGCACATAAGTGTTTGTGATTATAATGGAATTGGCAGTTTTTCTTAAGGATACTCTAAAACCCCCTCAGCTCAGTCCTCACATTTTTTATTATTGTATATTCAAAAAGATGAGATAGTTATCTTTACCCTACAACAGACCCGATCAAAAAAAATTTAAGTAGAAGACCGTGAACTTCGATTTTAAACCTGTCTACATTGTTTACAACAGCGGTGTTTTGACTACATTTTACCTGTTTTCTCTGCTGTAATTTTTCAGTGTACCGTCCTTAGGAAAATGCCAATTCGTCGGCTGTTATTATGCCTCCAGGACTGGTTTTTTTTTGCACATTTCATCTCAACATATAAAATTTAAAACTGATTATTCAGATTTTTAATATCTTTTTTCGTTTTTTAGATATAGATATAAGAAGTTTAAATTTCACTATTTTGACTCATTTTTGTGATATTTGACCTTTAACACAATATTGCAAGGAAACTAAGACAAATAGGAAAAAAATGAATGACCGCTTTTTGGTTCATATAATGTGTTATACGTTGATGTAAAATTCAATAGTTGACGTAAGTGTTGTAAAAGAAGTAGCAATTTGAAAATTTACTTTAAATGCAAAAAAAAAGCTTTCTTTAAGTTTTAGAAAAAAATAATTTTCTTATTTGTTGTTCTGCGAAAAAAGACGATGCAGAATATATTTATATACATGTCTTGCAAAATTCATAGTAGTTTAGAAGTAAAACGGCGAAATGTAAAAACACTGTGTAGGGGGTTGGAGTATCCTAAACGATGGAAACTTTCATCAGAGTGTATTACCTTGTTTCACTGAAGTTGAAAGCCGTACTTAAGGTTATTTCACGCATGTTACGACGTGCCAGTCTTGAAAATAAATGCCCCGCGATGCCTAAAGATAAAAAGAAAGATATATGTCGCTGTGTTCATATAAAATACAAATAGACTGAATTTAAACCTCAACCGATTACCACCATAAGCAGGTGCAGTCGTTCTTTACAGTGTATACTTTTCTACACTTCCAGAGTAATATTCTTGTTGAGTACATTAAACAATCAATATGATCTGTTAAACACATTCCGTGATTTGATTAGGCAAAGTGCAGTTACCGCGGCTGTTGATGCAGGGTGCTGCAATCATAATGTACTGAAGAGAGCCAGCCAGTATAGACCGGTGCCTTCGAAATTAATCCAAGGGTATTTAGACACCAAATAACTCTGTAGAAGTGGCGGATCTAGTGGGGGCGACAGGGCCTTTTGGAGATCAGATAAATTAAAAATGAGGGGGAAAAAGGAAGAAAGAAAGTACAAAAACATAACACACCAAAAATTTGAAATCTAGTAAGCACAACGGAATTGAACAATGTACTAGTGAGGTTTGGAGCTTTGCAGTATGTGACTAGAAAAAAAAAATACCATTGCCTAAAAAATGGTTGGCATAGCAACTTTTTAAAATTCTTCGTTGTGGTGCATGCTTAAAGGCCTGCGATGGACTGGAATTGAATCCTTACACTGCTAACGAGATATATATAAAAACTCTAAACAATAATCGGCACATATAGGCAAATCCTAAAACGCGCGATGACGTACATATAGAACTGATTTTGATTGTGACAGACTCACCAGTTATGGATTTTGACCAGACACTGTCGCATCATAAAATAGTCATGGATATAAATATAAAATGGATAATAAAATATCGATCTTATCAACGTCTTCGCCCAGAATATATTTCCAAAATCAACCTAGATTGCTGCTTAGTTTTTCCTTATTTTCAGGCCTTCCGGGGTCTAGACGGCCCATAGACCTTAGTCCGGTTAGGTTTAGTTGTTTACAATTTCAATGACTACCACAGAAATAGATAGTGTTTGGCTCCTAGACTTTACGCTTTTTATATATATAAATAATTATTTTTACAGTTTTACATAAATATGCACTATGTTGTCCAAGATTCAGTAGCAATGCTCTTTTCAATGTTTTTGAACAATTGTAAAACCTTAAAAAATTTGCACCGATATAAAATTGTAATTCTTTGGTTGTAGAAATATAAAATGGATAAATTTTATATTTATCCATTATCCATATGCAAAATTTGCATTTTGCATATCCTTTGGTTGTAGATTTCTTGCATATCCGTTGGTTGTAGATTTCCTGCATATCCTTTACCTATTAAACTGTTTACTGGTGTGATACTAAAGCCTACTATTACTCTATACAAAATACTTGTGTTTGATTTTGGCCCTTTTAAAACTGCAAGATTTAACATCGATCATAGTCGATTATCGAAACGACGGAATAAATTTTATTACCAAAATTAACAGAAGTGATTTCTATGAGCTTTTTCGCTTTCGGAGTTTTCGGGACCTAGGCGACCCTTGCATGGACCCTCGTTTATTGAGCTGCGATAGTCGAGCCCCCCGCCCCAAAAAAGAATTCTGAATCCACCACTGCATAGACTCTGTTTTGTCTAATCAGTAAATGCCAGATGGGCGCAAGCCTGCCACAGACAAGGGACTAAATAAACAGGCAAACATAATCGCGATGCTGTTTTGGTCCTGATCCCTCAGTTGTGAGATTTAGGCCAGGGACACATTTGAGCCGATGTATATGCTGGGGGAAGGTTCTATATTTGTTACGCGGCTAAAGGTATACTAGGACTCTAATTCAGTTGCTGCATCTTAGTAAGATGCAAGTGTTATTAAAACCACATTTCGTCACTACGGACTCAAACACACGTTGCGGTAACTCATCTTCCATCCAAAATGGACTTGATGCATATGGGTCATTCTGGGTAAGGGAAATCTTGGCCACGGTGGGTACGGAAAATCTGGGTCACGATGAGTTAGGAAACCTGGGTCACTGTATGAAAGGGAAATTTCAGCTTTATTAACACCAGGGCCCACATGTACTAAGCCCCCTTACGCTAAAGTTACCTTAACACTTAAGGTGATATTCCAGGGACAATGGAGCCCTCTTAGACCTTATGCTTAGGCGGCTGTCCTGTCGTGACAGGATGGTGTACAGAGTCGTTACAATGATTTAACATCTCTAACGCTCCTGAAAGGCACTTTGAACGTATCTGGTGCAATGCGCGAAAGAGCTGACAAATGCGAGACAGAGGCACACCAGTTATATCGAACAGTTATTTTTATTAGTTGACAAAAAATGTTCGTGACGCGAATACGGTGGCATTGCAGTTTACTTATCGATTGTATTTTAAGTATACAGTTATCACAACTTGAGGTAGCCCTATTTGGTTTGAGTCGTCTCATGTCGCAACGTCTAGTCCCAGTAAAGTCAGGCCTGCAAATTGCATTTGTGGAATTGGGATCTAAGCCTATGCGCGTATGCTTTTGGACAGTTTGAAATCTGTTAGAAGTAATGGCGTTACTGATGACTGACGGATTTTGTTATCCGTCAGTCATCATGTCATCAATAAATAGCAAATGAAGTATTGAATCGATGAACGTCTTCTAATGTCTGAATTGATCCAATAAAGCTATCGCCTTTAGTTAAATCCAAGTTGTGGTAACAAATTAATGAAAGCGTTTATAATTATAATCGAACGTCTCTGGCGAATCATCGCTCACTGATCTTTGATAATTCTCACAAGCCTTTACCCACCTACCAAACACGTAACTCCAGATAGAAAGAGGAACCAAAAGGTGCGCTTTGATCTGAGTAGCGTAAGTACTTTATTGAATATTCCTCGGATGACTCTTGTGCAATTTCATCCAAACTAGTCCACTATATACAAGAGAGAAAATATGACTTGGAATGGCATCAAAGTATTAAGTCAATCGTCTGAACAAAGAGGTAAGACTAATGTGCTTGGAAGGGTTGCATTAGCCGATGTGGGATCTACTTTATGCGATTTGTGTACTATATAGGGGGTCTGTAAAGCTACTCCAGATCAGAACAGCTTTCTACCCGTAGTTTGTCCAAGGGATTTTATTCACCAGTGGCGGACGGATATTTTCATGGTGTGCTGAGCTTCACAGACGAGATGCAATCAATAACCGGCTGTGTGGAGAAAATGACAGTGCTTTACAAATCCTTACAATGATACGGTAAACGTCTACTGCAGAGTTTAACATTTGCCTAGATCGTCTGGGGCTTTCTGACTGATCTGAAACGTTAATTGAAGGTTGCCATTTTGTGTAGCAAGGCGGTTGAAATGCCATCGAGATGATGATGTTGTCTGTTTGCGAAATCCCAGTACGTTATACCAACAGCCACTAGGTTTAACTGCTCTGTGTTGGCTTTACTGCGATTCGGTTCAGTGGTGACGTCACTCGCGCAAGTGCAGTGTGTCTTCAGACAATACTGAGGACGGTACCAATGGCAGGCACATGAAGAGACGAAATGCTTCACCCCGGGACCATATCACCATGATCATTAGCAGTACTGCTATGGTCAACCTAACGTATTCGAATACAACGCATTGTTGTTGTCTGGGATCCTGTTCCTCGAGGAAAAAGATGCCACAGAGACTGGTGTTAAACTAGAGGAAAGACGGTCCGTTTTGGCATGGAAGTGTTCTGCCACATGATAATATTGAATTGAAGATAAGGATGAGGTTGAGTAGAATGGGGCTGTGGTCATTTTATTTTATGTATTCACTATGGTTTTGTGGAACTCATGCCTACAAATATGAAAGTCAGAACGATACACGGACATATATGAACAGTTCATATCTTCTTCACAATGTCACAGGTATGATAAACAGTCTACTCGAAGGATATGATATTCGACTACGACCCAGTTTTGGAGGTAGGTATACAATATAAGATTATACATGTACAACTTTTCTGTATATGCTCAGGCAGTCGAAGATTACTACGTGTATCAGTTTGTATCAGTGAATACGATCATCAGCCATTTAAATTTTTTTAAGTTTAAAGAAATGTAATTGACAATAATGATTTTGAATTGATTGCATAACGGATGCGGATATAGATAACTACAATGTACAAGTGGCGAGTCTTATTACTTTCACACGTTTCCTCTGGGAGCAGAATGTTGGCAAAAGCCGTACAATTATTTAGTATACATCAACAACATGTAATGATATACTGTCCACCCATCATACCAAGCCAGTAGTTGTGGTATGGATTAATATTATAAAGTTGTATGTAAGTTCAGCTGCATACTTTAAAAGTGTGTACTTGATTACAGGCTTCCGCAGTATAAATTAGAGAAAATCAACAACACAAATTACGCAGCACAACGTAATTCATTAAATGTGCTATCTGTTTGAAAGAATGTGCAAATTGAGCCTCACAAAGAAAACGTTAATCCATAGGTTACGGCCTTTTTCATATATTCAAAGCTGTATTTTCATGTTTTAAATAACCGTTATAAACAGTGAGTTATTGACTTCACATAATCATATAACAATTGAACTTGGTAAATGTCATCCACTAACGTTAGTAAAAGCAGTTTTCCACGCAAACAGTGTGTCGCATATTCTCAAACAGTTACTGACTGTCCACGTTTCTCTTCAAATAAATGCTTGGTTGACTATAAGATCGATACAAGCAAAGACTCCATTGAGACGGTATTTAAGTTCGATCAGCCTCATCTCATTTGCAGCCCATAGGGGATAGGTTGCGGCCAATAAATTCATTGCTACCACATGGAGAGCATCTAATCACTTAGATGGTATTCTGTTTACTAAGGTTGAAATAGATCCACAGCATTTTGCGCTCGTACTTGTAGATCTGATCGACATCACTCTTTAGCGGACATTTGCACTAAACTAGTTAAGGCAACAAAAGGTTTCGGCTATTGATTTCGAACATAAGGGGTGTGATTTTTATGGGATACGGCTAACGAATGACTGAACCTCCGGAGAGAGCACGTGACGTACTAACGTTATCTTACCCGTGTCGACACATGTGTATAGCACAAATGAATTTCACCAACAACCAGGTTGTCCTAACGGTGAAATATGTTCTGGTACAATGATTAAAAGCTGAAAACTCATTATATCATATTGAACAGGGTTGTATATTACATGGTAAGACTTCCCTGATCGTCCCAAGAGTTTATATTGATTTCCGAATTTCTGGGGCAAGCCACTGGCTGATATCCAGCAAAGCTGATGACCAGTAGCCATTACTTTGTACAATAAACCTGAGCGACTGACCAAGCCCCGGTCAGTCAGTTCACTCCATATGCTATCCTCTACGCAATTAAGGTAACCCAATCCAACTTGTTTTAATAATAACAATTTAAGTGTGAACATAATAACAAATGTCGTACATATATTAAATTTTGAAATAAAAACTGACTAATTAATGTTATTTTATTTCTGTTGCTTACATTTTAATAGCCAAAAGGTTTTTATTATTTCGTATGTATTTAGAAACCTTTTTAATCACAAATATTACAACACCGTTAGTAAAAATCAGACACGATTGGTAATGAAAATACACTATTATATTCTCTCCCCGCTTCCATACCACATACTGACAACCCGATATAGGTCATATTCTGGGTTATAGAGTATGTTACATAGTTTCAGGCAGATTCGTATTCAGAACTGAGCCTTAATTGATTTATCGAATCTTCAATTAATGCATGATTGAGACGTCAGATTGGAGCCAGACGTTTATGGAAGGCGCATAAGTGGGGAGAAGTAACTACTGTTTATTTATTGAATTGTCTTGATGTAACTATACGCAGATAGATTTATTAACCTTGTTTTTATAGAGTGGGAATTTAAACCCATTTTCACTTAAGGTAGATATGTGTAAATATAAGAACTTTAAGGCGTCAAATTGTGAATCACTCCAAAGTAAATCGCCTATACCCAAATATCATACGATAATAATTTATGAAAGTTATTCCTGAACACATACTAATAATGTGGTGGCAAGGTTAAATAGAATACCTCAATACATACTGATAATATGGTGGCAAGGTTAAATAGAAGACCTCAATTCATACTGATAATATGGTGGCAAGGTTAAATAGAAGACCTCAATACATACTGATAATATGGTGGCAAGGTTAAATAGAAGACCTCAATACATACTGATAATATGGTGGCACGGTTAAATAGAAGACCTCAATACATACCGATAATATGGTGGCAAGGTTAAATAGAAGACCTCAATACATACTGATAATATGGTGGCACGGTTAAATAGAAGACCT